>JANZLH020000156.1:4056474-4066574 GCA_026770325.2 Erythroxylum fimbriatum | reverse complement strand
CACACTGATTTAGAGCCACAGGCTCACCGATTTAATGCGCCCTTATTGGGACAGTTCAGGCGCTCGGTCACAACACCATAATAAAATGGGAAAATGTCACATACGCATTTGACTGAGCAATTTGATTGGGTGAAAGGCAAGAATGCCTTATACATTTGTGATTTGCTTGAATATAATCATGTAGTACTTCTGAATGTGTTATTGTGCAATAATCTGTGAATTGCTTGCGTGCTGCATGAATTGGGTGAACCATCGATGATGGTTCCTTACTGAGTTCGCAAATTCACCCAAAATTGTAACATATTTTTCAGGATCGAGAGTAGACCCCTAGCTCCAGAGGGACTGTTCGAGCCGTGTAAATCATTTTGGCGAGAGAGGTTATGACTCGCAGGTCAGTCAGCTGAGATTTTTGGATGACCCAGTTAGGACTGATGTATTGTTCTTTGTTTTATAGCAGTTTGTACTAGGTTTGTTGGGTTACTGTACAGACAATGAAAACTGACAGTTATGTAAATTACTGATTTTGGTGAAATGAAATGGAAAAAGATTTGATTTTAAAAAGTTGTGATTTTATATTGATGTTTAATTATTATGATACCATGTGGAGTATAGCGGTATATGCTCGTAGTTCTTTCTTGTCGTAAGATATGTACCGGAATGACCCGCGGGCGCCCCGGTGTGTACTCTACAGTAAGGAGGCGCTACAAATACCCAAACAAATATATCAACTGTTTGACTATATAAAACAGCTAATATCCTCCTAACATCTAATTTTTGAATGAAAAGCCATCATCCAAACGGTGTCATAGTTTCATTTCGAGCAATTATTAGTTTTGTATTTTTTAATTTTATTGACTAATGGTAAAAAATAAAAATGATTATTAATCATTTATAAAAAAATAAGAATTATAAATAAAAACAAGGAATTGATTATCTTATTTATTTGATTTCTTATATAATAAATAACATTTTAATGAAAAAGCTAATTTATTATCATATTAAATTAATAAATATAATTTAATTAATAATAAATTGTAATGAACAATCCATTTATGAATGAAATGAGACTTATTCAGAAGTATTATTATACCCTTTAATATATGAAAGCTATACAAATATGATAAGTTTTTTTTTGAGGGGATACAAATATGATAAGTTAAAAAATAATAAAAAATTTTGACAACTTCCCTTATTAATAGTAATTATTAATTATTCAAAATATATTAATTATGAATAAAATGAGAAATGATTTTTCGTTGACAAGAATTATTATATAATAAATTTAATGTCATTTTACACTAATAAATATTATATTATTTTTTACTGATTAAACTAAATATGAAATATATTATTATGTATTATAATATAGAAAATGATATTTAAAAAGTTGATAAAACTGATAGATCAATATTATAACATAAACCACCTTTATGGATGGCTAATTCTCAATTAACCCCTTATAATGTAATTGTCTTTGTAAAAATAATTGTCACGTGTATCATTTAAAAAAATATTAATAAAAGGAGATATTTATCTCCTTATAAGAAATTATTTTTAAAGCTTTTTTAATTATATAGAAATTAGTGGAAACGTATTTGTGTATTTTAAAATCAATTCTTAGTTTGGACTTAAAACTCAACTCATAACTCATAAAATAATTCTTAAATTTAGTATTTTATTTAGTCCATTACATCAAATAGGATAAATCAATTTATGGAGCTCTAGTTTTTTTTTTTTTTTGAAACTATTTATGGAGCTCTAGTTCTAACATGGATACTGGTATGGTATGTTGATATATTTTATCACTTCTTTTTTCTAAGGTCTGCATGTGATTAAAAATAGAAATATTAGCTGAATTAAAAATTATTGAAATATAGTTTTTTTTTTAATAAAATATAATTTTTTTATTAAAAAGGATACTGAACTGACATAATTCGAGTCCTTACCTTTACCTTGCCTTGCATCAACGCACTCTGCCCTCCCAAACTTGCTTTCACGCAAAGTCAGGAGAAAACAGCTCTCTCTCTCTCTCTATCTATTCTACGACGATGGGTCAGGGTCCCTCCGGCAGTTTGAATCGGCAAACTGGAGATCGGAAGCCCGACGGCGGCGACAAGAAGGAAAAGAAGTTCGAGCCGGCGGCTCCTCCAGCCCGCGTGGGCAGGAAACAACGGAAGCAAAAAGGGCCAGAGGCGGCTGCTCGGCTGCCGACGGTGACTCCGTTGACGAAATGCAAGCTGAGGCTGCTGAAGTTGGAGAGAATCAAGGACTATCTTCTAATGGAGGAGGAGTTCGTGGCGAATCAAGAACGACTAAAACCTCAGGAAGAGAAGGCCGAAGAAGATCGATCGAAGGTGGACGATTTGAGGGGTTCCCCAATGAGCGTGGGTAATTTGGAGGAGTTGATTGATGAAAATCACGCTATTGTTTCGTCGTCGGTTGGGCCGGAGTATTACGTTGGTATTTTGTCTTTTGTCGATAAGGATCAGCTCGAGCCTGGCTGTGCTATCTTGATGCATAACAAGGTATTAGGGTTTTTCTATACTTTCTGGGTATTTTGATTGAAAAAAAATAACTGAAGTGAGACTGTGTCACGATGCGTTACTTTTTTAATACACTGGGTGAATTAGTGGATTCTGATTTATAGTGGAGAATAGGATGTAAGAAAGCTTAAATTTTTTTCCCTTTTCCTTGTCCCCGCTCATTTGAAGCTTTTCATCCAAAATTAGGGCAATTAGATACTGGGTCCACGTATAGTTACTAGACATGGTCGACTCTGTAGTTGAACTGGATATCTTGGTGTAGATTGATATGTTATGCATAATAGCTTCTGGGTATTGGGAGTAGAGTTCTATTCCACTTCTTTAGATGTTGGTTTATTATTGGCATCTTACACATGTAACGGAGTGCCTGCAATTGTGTGCAATTGAAAAGAAACTTATAGGACTTAACTTGCAGTGACATCATCAGCTTATGCTTCCCTGAGTTCCTACATTCATGATGACTGAGATTTTTGCTACGACAATGAGATGACTGTGATGTGTGGAACATTCTCACCTAAGCTTTAATCTCATTATTCTTATATTCACAATTACGTTTGTCATCAGCTTTTGATTGTTTTGTGCTTGGTATGAAATATAGGGTGAGTTTTTTTGTAAATTTTGGGTTAATTTTGAACTTTTTTAGGAGTTATTTTTGTGAAAGTTACATATAATTGATGTTGTCTAGTAAATTGGAATGCTTGCTTAAGATGGTTGGTTTTGACATTAGTCTGTTTTATATGCATCCACTTAGATTTTATTACCATAATAACCTCCGAAAGAATTAATTAGGTTAATAGAAAAAAGGAACAACAAATTTCAATATTATGGTTGAGTGATTAGCAATTTGCATAGGTTACCTTCCTTGGCTTAATATGTTTTAAAACTCTTTTGTTCAATTTTAGGTTCACAATTAAGGAAGTTAACCCTCCTTGGATAAATTTAGCTTTTGAGCAATTGGAAGTCTTACACTTGTTCTAAATACAGGCCTTAAAGCAAGACTTTTAGTCAACTTAATAATGCTTAGTGTCCTTGGTGATTCTCATTTACTTTTGATTAATGGAGATGTCATTCTCGTTCTCTTAAGTCTTTTAAACATTTTCCTTCGAATGTTATGTCTTGTATTTAGCCTAATTTTTTATTTCGTAATATTTTCCTCCCAATTATTTAGCCTAAATAGTTTCTTACTTATTTTAATTATTTTCCTATAAAGACTTGTTTGATCTATTCTTACACTTGTCTTTTTTCTGATTTGTATATATTTACTTATTCTATATTTTATTGTTATTCTTTATCTTGCTCTATATTTATTGTATTATGTATTTTACTACATATTTCTATATTTTTATTTATGTGTATTTATCTATAGTATTAGTATTATTATTTTTTATGTATATTTTTTAAATTAGTATTATATTATTTTATTTTATTTTATTTTAATATGTATATGCATATACATTGTTCATTTGGGGTCTATCAAAAACAGACTCTCAACTTGGTAGGCGTAAAGCTGCGTATCATTGGATCTCTCTAGATTCCGCGCTCAACGGAAGTCTGTTATCTGCCTGTGCTTGGGATCGAGTCTAAAGACGATTCTCAAGAAAGTTAATCTCTTTCCCCTTATTTACGTTGGTTCCCTTCCTTGCAGAACCTATTTGTGGTGATGAAAAACTGGCAACACTTGTCAAGGACAAGGTCTGCCAAGATTAGGCTAAATTACTCTACTCCTAATAAGCTAATTTTTATGATAACTTCTTCTTTACTTTATTTCATAACGTAATAGCCTTATATAGGCAAAGAAATACAAAAGTTCCACCTAAGCTGTGACTTCTAGGAAGACTCCTATTCAAGCTTTTTTAGGACTCTTAGAAAGAATCCTATTCTAGTTGTTTTTATTAACATAACTGTAACAGAAACTAGTGCAGAAATAATAGGGAAATAATAGATTTCTACTAAAAATAAAATACTCCTCTAATAGACTCCTAATAAAACACTCATACTCCTCTAATAGACTCCTAATAAAACACTCATCCATATCAAAGTCTCACTAGGTGTTGTTGTTGCTGTTGTTTTAGTAGGATACTTGTCCCAGGTTATGAGTTGGATGATTAAGTTCAGTATGGTAGATGATTGTCATATGTTGGGTGACCTCTTGTCTTGAATTTGATTTTATACTATGCATTACTCATTTTCTGATCACAGTTCCTATCCTGTTTGAAATGTTTTGCTGGTTTTAATGTTTTGTCCCCTTTTCTCAGGTTTTGTCAGTTGTTGGGCTTCTTCAGGATGAAGTTGATCCGATGGTGTCAGTAATGAAAGTTGAGAAGGCTCCGTTGGAATCTTATGCTGATATAGGTGGTTTGGATGCCCAAATACAGGAAATTAAAGAAGCAGTTGAGCTTCCTTTGACTCATCCAGAACTTTATGAAGATATTGGCATTAAGCCACCCAAGGGGGTAATCTTGTATGGAGAGCCTGGGACAGGCAAGACCTTGCTTGCAAAGGTATGCACTCAGATGCCTTTGCTTGCATACTCCATTATTCTTGAGTAGGTTATTCACCAATTTCACTACAGTGGGATACCCTCAATAAAAATTGGGTGTGAATAGATAGCTTTACACCTTATATATTATGCTCATCTCTTTTGTCCTTTCCATCTTGCACCTTTCTTCAAAGCAAAGATCCTAAGCTTTCAGTTATTAGCAGAGTTGTGTAGATGACTTCGAGATAACTGTATGTTAAGATTGATTTAAAATTTTTTGGAACAGTTATTATTTACTCCAGTAAAATCATGAACAAATTAGATATTTACAATAGCTCTTAAACCATTTTTTTTCCTTGTTTGAAGGAACTCTCAATCTTAATGATTTATCAAGCATTTATGGTGACCTAGTGGTGTGGGTGGGTTGCTACCTCCTGATGTAACCATTTATGTGATTTATGATAGCATGCCTTCACGTCCAACATAAAAAAAAAAAGACTGTCACATCCTTGTTGCCTGTATTTACCTTACGCTGAGTTGAAGCATAGCTTCAATGTTGAAATAGTTTTTAACATTTTAAACTTTCTTGTTATTCAGGCAGTGGCAAATTCAACATCAGCAACTTTCTTGCGTGTGGTTGGTAGTGAGTTAATCCAGAAATACTTGGGAGATGGTCCAAAGTTGGTAAGGGAACTTTTCAGAGTTGCTGATGACCTCTCACCATCAATTGTCTTCATTGATGAAATTGATGCAGTAGGTACAAAGAGGTACTTTTCTGAGCATAAAGCTATTGGCTGTTCAAAGGGATAGGGACATTTATGGTTAGTAGATAAAGCTTCCTTTCGATGTCATGGTTTTTAGGTATGATGCACACTCAGGTGGCGAGCGTGAAATTCAAAGGACCATGTTAGAATTGCTGAACCAGTTAGATGGTTTTGATTCCAGAGGAGATGTGAAAGTGATTCTTGCAACCAACCGAATTGAAAGCCTTGATCCAGCTTTACTTCGACCTGGTCGTATTGACAGAAAGATTGAATTTCCTCTCCCTGATATTAAAACTAGGAGGCGTATTTTCCAGGTATGCCTTGGGAGTGCATCGTTGGGCCACTCATTCTAATAATTGAATATGGTATCTGCAGTTTTTCATTCTTCGTATAGTTGAATATGTTTTGCTTGACGTTTTTTATGATTCAGTAGAATGTATAAATTACAGATTCACACATCAAGGATGACATTGGCTGATGATGTCAACTTAGAGGAATTTGTTATGACTAAAGATGAGTTCTCTGGAGCTGATATAAAGGCAATATGTACTGAAGCTGGTTTGCTTGCATTGCGAGAGCGGCGCATGAAGGTAAAGTTCATTTTGATAATCTATACTTAATCGGAGAGTTGCTGTTTGACCTATTGGAGTTTTTTTATTTTTTGGACCCTTTCAATATCAGTATAATTAAATTCTGTTATGTCCGTTACCATTAAAGCCTCTATGAAAGGGGCTCAAGGATAATTCTGCTGTTAACATAGGACAATCAATACGTGCCTTAGTACCTTGGAGATGTAGAGTATATTAGGCCCTGAAATCAGCTTTCTCTAACTACCCCCTCCCTCTCTATTTGTTCTCAGTAGTTTTGGTTGATGCACTCTTTTATTCATTCTAAGATATGCTTGCTAGGGCTTTCCTGCCTTCTTTATTGGGTGTCGGTTGCCATCATAGGCTGGCTGTGTACAAGAATTTCATGCTTTCTAGGAGTTCTTGGAATTCCTTTCGCTCACCCATTAAATTTTTGTATCAGGTGACACATGCGGACTTTAAGAAAGCAAAGGAGAAGGTTATGTTCAAGAAGAAAGAAGGGGTCCCAGAAGGCTTATACATGTGAAAAAGCTTTGCTTTATGTTCACTTATGACATTTCAACGCTAATTACTATGACTAGTTTCTCGAAGGGGTGGTACAGTTGTTAAGGGGAATTTTACTTTAGTTGCAATCTGTGCATTCGTACGAGCTCAGATAAACATTGATAGCGTTTCAATAGCCTCTCGGATTGTCCTGTATGTTGGATAATTATATCTCAACCATTTTTGTTTTAATAAGCTCGTCTGATTTAGTTTTTCTATTTGATTAGTGAATTGGCCAGAATACAGCAATTAGTTATTTCTTTTTATCTAAAGCCGTACGAAATTGCTCGGATGCGCTACTCTTTGGAGTGCTAAATTGCCAGAGCAAGATGCAAGGACTTAAATTTTATTGAAGCAAAGTTAGTTAAAACATTTTTTGTAAATTTGAGGTTCACTGTTGACCTAACTTTTTTTTCCCCCTAATTATTGTTTTTTAGACTGAAATCTCAAATTGAAGCAAAGTTAGTTAAAAACATTTTTTTGTAAATTTGAGGTTATCTGTTGACCTAACTTATTTTTTCCTAATTATTATTTTTTTAGACTAAAATCTCAACCCGAAGATAGGCATGACGAATGGGCCTTAGGCCGGGCCTAATTACCAGAGCAAGATGCAACTACTACAATTTTATTGAAACAAAGTTAATTAAAAATTAATTTGTAAATTTGAGGTTCTCTGTTGACCTAACTCATTTTTTCCTAATTATTGTTTTTTAGACTGAAATCTAAGCTGCGAATAAGGATGGCAAATAGGCCTCAGGTTGGGCTCGGCTTGGCTTGAAGTTAATGGGTCAGGTTTGGGTTGATTGCGCTTTGGGGTAGGCTCAAGCTGTCCAAGTTCGACTTGACTTGAGACTCGATTCTTAGCAAAAAAATGTCGTTTACACTTATAATTAAAAAATACATTATTTTGCACTTATAATTTAAAAAATTGGATGGGCCGAGCTCGGGTTTGAGTTCACTACCTTCGGCTTGATTGTTTCTGGAGAGGCTTATTTATCTTATAGTTTAGGTACTTTATCTGTTTTTTTTTTAATGAAAGGTAAATATATTAAATCAAAAATATGTACACGATCCTTGGGTCATACCCTGACCAAAGTTTGTAATCATAACATCAATTTCATCTATACATCCAAAATATCAAAAGGTAATTAGTTCCGTGAGATACAACCTATAAAAGATCTTATACATTACAGTTTTTATCTTAGAAACAACATCAAAGCTCGTAGCAGAAGCAAAATCTAACAGAGTAGCATTCCTGGTCTTTCATACCGTATATATGGTACACATGAATGCTAGTTGTGCGGCTTGGCTTCTAAGACGTGTTCTAGTTTAATCTTTCCGAATCCATTTGACGACACTAGATAACGTAGACATGGTTCGTGTAAATCCTAGCCATCCCTGAATAGCATTCCAAAATTCACCTACAAAAGGACACTTAAAGAACAAATGGTGAACATTTTCTGGTTCAGCATTACAAAAGCTACAGGTTCAATCTATCTCCAAGAATAACAAGTTATCCTTTGTTGGCAGTCTATTTCAAATACTAAGCCATGTAATGAAGGAGTATTTTGGCAATATGTATTGTTTCCAGATAAATGACATCCATGTTCGTCTAGTGTACTTGACTTGCAGTAGCTTATAGACTTTTTATGAAGATAGGGTTCCATTGATACATAATTTCTGCATCCCACATACTACCTCTCTACGGCAACCCAACTTATCCACCAAAGTATTTCAGATCAGTACCAATCTCTTCAGTAGGGGTGAGTCTCGAGTGTGAGGTTCCCAATCCTATATTGATAAGCCCCTAAAGTATATTCCATGAATCCATCTCACTTACAAAGAATCAACTTCAGCATGGATATTCAACAACACTTTAGACAAAGGCGCCGAATTCCATAATTTATAGTTTTTCAATCCTAATCCACCCTCCTCTCTTGGTACACATATATTCTCTCATGCCCCCTAAAATGTTTACCACCCCATAAAAACAACCTACATACGGAGGTTATCGTCTCAAAGATAGTTGTTGGAATGGGAAACGCCTGGAGCCAAAAAGATAGTACTCCTTGAATGACATAATTAATCAATTCAATTCTACCCGCATACGAGAGAGTTGTACCGTTCCATACAATGATATAAGCCTCTACGGATTCAATTAGTACAGAAAGTTGGGCCACCGAGACCTTCATAGGTGCCAAAGGGACCCCCAAATATCGAACAGGAAACTCACCCATAGGATATTCTACCATCTGCAAGATGTCTGCCCTATCTCATCCATAAACCCCAGCTAAGTAAATACTGGATTTTGTAGAATTCACCCTCAGCTATGCTGTAGCACCCCACTCCCGCAATGACCCAAACCCGGCATCGATGGTGATATCCGAGTCCATGCCCTGCGAGGGTGGCATGTTAAAGCACTCAATCAGTCAGAAATCGATACAATTTTTTTAAAAATAAATAACATATTTTGCAGAAATCGATACTCAAATTGGACCCACATTTTCCTTCATAACATTTTCAATTATCACAAAACCATTAACAAAATTTTCAATAATCATTGGGCCCTTTCACAAATACAATACACTGAAGTCATTTTGGAATGCAAATTTATACAAAACGTTGCGGAAGATACAAATCAGTACAAAATAGAGAAATACAATGCAGATGCGAACTGATCCCGACCTCTAACCTTCACTTGAATGTTGCATGCATACTCCCGTTGGCTTAACGGGATATTCTTCTGAGTCCTGAAAATATTTGCAAATTTTGTGTGAGTTTTGCGAACTCAATGAGTGACCATAATCGATGGCTCACCCAGTCACATAATACATAATTCACACATCTCACTGTCTTTCACATTTCACATTATTTCACAGTCAATACACTTAATCATTCGTATTATGCATATGCAATGCACATGAGACTCACTTTCCAATTGTTACTTTGTTGTGACCGAGTGCCTGAACTGTACCACATAGAGCTCATTGATAACTGTCACATGTAGGGCTCATTGATAACTGTCCCATATAGGGCTCATTGATAACTGTCCCATATAGGGCTCATTGAACGTTGAGCTTTAAGCTCTGATCGGTGACTACTCTGGTCACAACTCCATTATGTTTCATGCATTCATGAAATGAAATGCATCACTCATATTTGCATGCTCTTATTCAGTCATATT
>JANZLH020000156.1:4020718-4035295 GCA_026770325.2 Erythroxylum fimbriatum | reverse complement strand
TGTTAATTAGATTAATATTAATTCCAAATGAAATAACATACAATAGTAATTTTAGCCAAGTTAGTAAAAGGAAGATAAAAATCTAAGTGTTGGATTGAGCTTAGATCCAAGTGTTAGATTGGGCCTTTCATATTAAGATTTATAAGATATCATAACCAAAATGATGTGTTTACATATATGCACTAGAGAATGCATGGTTAGGAGAATGTGTGGGCTTGCATGATGGATGGTTATAGGCCTAGGCCCAATTTGATTAGGTAGTCTATATCATGTCATGTAGTTATAGTAACTATATATATATATATATATATGAGTTACATGTATAAGACCATTTAAGTTAAATGAGACCTTAGTCAATTCCCTCATTTAGAACATTAAAAATAACACCTTCTTTTAATATGACGATAACCAGAGTCCTTTTAAAGTTAGGGTTGTTGGGCAAACCCAAGTCCGCTTTACACGGATATGTTCGAACCATGGAAATAGGATTTTCATATTAATGGGTCGGTTTTAACTAGAAGCGTTGGTTAATTAAGCAAACCCAAGATCAACGTGGACAGAGGCAAAGTTGGATAGTGTACATTAGATGTACACGTGTCAAGAGTTGATAGCCCAATGAGTGTGCACACATCAACAGTTGATAGCATTATATTCAATAGTTGCATTGGAGATGCAATTGGTATGATTGATACCTATCGGTTGAACTAATGTCACTTGTTGGGCAAACTCAAAGTCATTCTTAGAGATATTGGATATCGACCCACTAGGAGAATTTCTCTACGAGATCTCTCAGATTTATATTGAGGATTATAAATTCGTGAAAATAGTGAGAGCCATAATGCATATTATTAAAGCCCTTATAGACATACATTTAAGTACAATATGATTTTTCTCTCTTTGAATAAAGGTTGCTTTTGCCAGAGGTATTAGTGTGAATCTAAGATCATTGATGGAACCTAACAAGTCGACAGGACCAAACTTCCTTAACTAGCTCAAGAACTTGAGAGTGTCTGCAAGTTTGTCATATTTTTCTCGTGTTGGACTTCGATCATACTTAATGATGATGTTCAAGTGAGTGTTCTTAGTCATACTTCGCTCCTTGAGCTAATTTCTATTACATAATTTAAGATGGTTTCTCGAAGCACAAATTTTTATTACTTTGCACACATAGGAGGTTTCTTAATCGGTTTTCTCCTTAGCTTTGTACTGTCACTTCGTCCTTAATTTGGTTGATTAAAACTCGACATCTTTGTGCTGGTGCTCATATAAAATCCAAACACAAGGCCTACCAATATGTATTACGGGTGATTGTTATGGTTCTTTTTATTATTGGGTAAGGTTTGACATTCCCTTTATAACATCCCATATTTTATGTTTTCGTTTGAAGAAACTCATATGGATCCTTTGTTAATGCATAATGTAGTTTGACTCTAGGATTGGTGAGGATTGGTGATGTTGTACAAAAGAGAGAATGGAAATAGGCATTGCAACTGTTGCCACTACCTAAGCTGTATATTAACCTCAAGATGGAAGTGTGACAACCGATGAGATAATGATCATCGATTTCTATAGTTTTGATTTCTTAAAACTATTTTTTTTTAAGGATTGTTGTATTTTTCTTACTTAATGTAACATGCACAGTATATCAACATAATGTAGGATTCTCGATAGACATCTTCCATCTCTAACAAGGCATGCACTCCCTTTTCAATTAATCCAATTGATGTATGTCATGTAGCTTAATCGATTTGTCACATGATAGCAAACATCCCATTGCTAAAATACACTTTTCCATTTTCTATTAATAAACAAATGTAGTAATGAAATTGTAGGTTACTTCTATTTTATTTTCAATGATAATAGAATTCTACCATAAATTACATATTTTAAGTAAATCAATGATTTAATACCCAAAGTTCCTAAGAGATTCTTGTAAAATTACAAATATGTTAATATATTATACCAAAAATAATTAATATAAGTATATAATTAAAAAATAAAAATAAGATAATAAAACCAAATATATTTTTTTTTTCAGTTTTTATGTTAGAAATCTAAACCAAACGGTTTTTATTTCTCTAGTTAAAATAACATAAACAAAAAACAAAAAACAAAAATTAGAAACCACACCAAAAAAATATAAGTGAAACAAAATAGCCTCTTAACAAATTAGGATATAGATAAAAGATCTTATACGGAGATGTCCTTTTTTTTTTCCCATAAAGTGGTCCTTTTTTTCATAGGCCTTTTTGAGAGTTTTTCTTCCTTCTTTTTTGTTTCTTATGCCTTGTATTTACCCAGAAAACTTTTGTTTGTAGTATTCGCCCTATACTAATTTTATTTATTTATTTTGTATTTTTTCTTCTTTTTCAATTACATGCTTGTTTTATTTGTTTATTTACTTTTGTATTTATTTTGAAATTGAATTTATTTTTATTTTATCTTTTATCTTTTATTTTTACGTTTATTTATTTATGCAATAATTTGTTTATGTATTTAGTTTTTTTTCTTTTCAAATCGTTTTCAATTTTTTTAATCTATCATAAACAACCTTTCTATTAGTTAAAGATAAGACTGCGTACTACCGAACCTCATGAGACCCCACATTTCAGCAAAAAAATTTTACTAGGACATTGCTATTATTATTGTTGTTGTTATTATTGTTATTGTTATTGTTCTTATTTATAATTTTAAGACTAAATTGTGAAATTTTTTATATAAATAAATAAGTTTTCAAATGAGGAAAACTAACTTTGGATAACAATTATTAATATCAAATGATACTAAACGTTTCTAATATATGTAAATTAGAGATTTTAGAATTTAGTATATATTTATCACTTGTAAATTTTTTGGTAAAAGACATTAATGTTTTGTATAATTTTATTAATTCTATTAAAATTCTCTATAATTTTAAAAATTAAGTGAGAACTTCTTGTATTTACTTAAAATTATTCCATATTCTCTGCTTTTATTTTTTATTAAAAGTATAGCTAAATGTTTTGTAGTTTTCGATTCTAAAACGATATAGTTTATTTAAACAACTTAATGAAACTTAGCTGGTTAGCTTAACTAAGTCTGACGTGATATCTATTTAGGGTTTATGCGTTGTGACGTGATATGTATTTAGGGTTCAATACATTAACAAAGCTAAAGAAAAAAACTAAAATCGAGTTTGAATTTAAAATTTTAAAAATTTTGAATATTTAATTGTAACTTTTTTAAAATTTTATTATAATTATAAAATTGATTAAATTTTTAAAATTTTTTAATTAAAAAAAAAAAGATGTTACGGCAAGCATTGCGATGCAGAAAAAGTGAAGCAGAACCCAAAATTATACGGAAACAGCAAAAGGCTCGGAAGCCCAAACACGAACAGAGAGCTGAGAGCGAATTGATCTCCATTCTTCAGGGTCAGCCATCGCGTTCTTGAACGACAAATCTTTACTATAAAGTAGTGGGTGTATTGCGAAACTGGAGAGCTCTCTGGTTTTTGCAGATTTTGAGCTGCACGGTTTAAAATTTCATAGGATAGGGAGCAAAAAGCAAGACAAAAGGAATGAGCTTTAAACAATGCCAAGTGTGCAATGAGGCGCAATCCAAGTACAAGTGCCCTTCTTGTGTTATTCCTTAGTAAGTTCTGAAACTATAAACCATAACCTTTTTTGTTCTTGGAATTTGTTCTTCTCTATTTTCCCTCTCACTTATTTTATTATCTCATTTTCTTGCTTATTTTCTTGCAGTTGTTCGTTGGTTTGCTTCAAGAAGCACAAAGGTCATTTCTTCGTTCTTTATTTTCCGTTATCCTTTTCGATTTTTATAGCAAACATATCTTTGCTTAGTGTTTTGAAGAATAGATTGTTATTGATGATCATTACTAGAATTACAATGCTAATAATGAAATTCTGATGAAGAGGGTAGTGATCCAGAAAGGAGGTGTCGGTTGGAGGGAGAAATATGCGAAGTAGACCTTGGGTTGGGGTTGTTTTTCTGATAGAGTGAGATTATAGCTGAGTAGGCATGGAGATTTTCTGTTTGGTTTTTCAGTTAGCATGAAGTGAGCATATTTCTAGTTGTACATTTCTGTGGCTATTATTCCATAACGTCAGATGGTTTTGGCGCAAATTGTTAAAGTTCCAGTTTTCAGGGCTGGAGGCTTTGACTGTAAACAAGATAATATTCTGGAGGAATAAAGTTATGTCCTTTGGGATTAAATTTTGATCCTTATCGACATATCCAGAGCCCACTTGTAAACATGGTATAGAATGTGGTGCAGAAGGCTTAAAATGTTTCAGGTCCACGAATTAGAATAAATAAAACAACTTCACCATAGGTAAACGAATATTTCAAATATATGTTACAAACTAAGTGTGTCTCACATTATTTATCTTAACATCCTACACAATCCTCATTTTACAAGATATTATCAAGTCTCACCTCGGTGCCAAGGCATTTTTTATATAGGTAATGCCACATAATTAAAGATGTGCTGCAGTATAAGAATATGGACTAATTTGTGCTCTGCTGAATCATGCAGAAATCCCCTGTTCCAAGGCAGTAAGTGCTGGGGAAAAGCCAAGTAAGAATCCGATAATTAAGTACAGGTTCCCTATTTGCAAAATTACTGCTTATGATTATCATCCTTGAGTTGCTCTTTGTGAGTTCTAGTCATAATCTTAAATTGATCAAATGGTGAATATAATGAGGCATTGTTGATCTCTTTTGACTGCATCTGTATGCTTTCTTCTTGTACCTCGTACAAGAAAGGGCTTACATTTAGTTTTCAATTTCAGAAAGTTACGGTGAGTTTTAGGTGCAAGGACTTCAGCTGTTGAAATGAAATTCTAGAATGTGGTTTCAACTGTTGAAATGAAATTCTAGAATGTGGTTTCTTCTATTCAAAATTTATTATTCAATTAAAATATATCTTTCCTGGGAAATTTCGTGACTGGATCATTTGCCACCAAATTTTTTAGCTGTTGATCCAAAACTGTCTGTGGCAAGGCCAGTAACTGTTGACAAACCAAATGCGGTGCTACAACAACTGGAGCTTGAGTCCATAGGTAAGCCTTCATGCTTAGGGTGAAGCTATATCTACTGGTTATTTACTGCAAGTTGGGGAATGCTGTAGCTTATATCTATTCGCAAGATGCTAACAGACTCATAATACTGGGGTTTCAGGTCTGGAATTTGGTATTTATTATTTGTTTGCAATTTTATCTACATTGAACCAAAAATATAGATAATTATACATAGGCGTGAGGGTGGAAAGGATGATTCATTAAAATTGACATGAGAGTTCAACTTCATTGCAGTCTGCGGGTCATATTGGATATTTCAATAGGTTAACCTCTTCCTTTTTAAAAAGGTGTCCCTAGAAAGCAAAATGACATTCTACAGTGTAGTCCAAGGAAATATATAGGATCGAGGGAAAGGATTCAATTCCTTCTTCCCTGCGTTTTATCGTTTCAGCTATGAACGAAAAGGAAAAATTAAAAGAAGGAAAACTCAAAATTCCTTGGGAGGTGGTTTATACTTTTTCAAGTGGATCTTTGTCTCAAAAGAGATCCAAACAATGAAAATATTGAAAAGGTGAAAGTTCATTGGGAAAGATACTTATTTTCCAAGAGAATGGAAGATTGGAAGATTAGGGGCTATGATTTTTGTTAAAGTCTGATCATTTCTTTCAATTCTGGCTTCCTCCTGCTTTCTACATGCAAATGCACTGCTAAGTGTTAAAAATACAGGAGCACTTGTACATGATCTATGGAACAATGTATCCTTTTTGGCCTGAAAAACAACTTTGTTGATGTATCTACGAATTTGCTTAGGACGGTTAAGTTGCAATCTGCCCTGAAGTGGATGCTTAACTGCAGCGTTTAGTGTTTGTGAACTTTCAAACATTTTATAGGAGGCTTTAGTTGAAAGTGTAACTAAAATACCAAGGGAGCTACTATGATTAGTCTTTCTTTTAGTGCATCTCTTTTCACGGCAATTGTATTTGTAAACAATTTTATTCTGTTTGGATGTGTGTTCTATTTAAGTTTTTAATAAATTGTCAAAATTAAGATCCCTGTTTTAAGAAATTGCTCTGAAGTTTAGTAAGGTGTTTGTAACATTTTGAAACCATGGTCTCACATGCAAGATTGCTATTTTATGCTAGCTTCTTCCGCTGAAATTCGCAATGCTTTGAAGAATGAAAGGCTTCAGAAACTTATAATCGGTATTGATTACTCTCAGGATCCAGAAACTGTAAGTATTCTTAATTTGTACTATGTTAGGGCAAGATATATATGCTGAAATAGTTTGTTTGCTTTGGCTAGGAACTAGATAAAGCTATGGAACTGGAGGAATTTCGCATCTTTACTGATAAGGTATCATGTGTAGCAATAGAAGTTGACCACAATGATCATAGCTGTATACCAAATAACTTTGATTTATCTTGTCCTATATGGTATCAAGCAGTTCTTCATCTTCTCAGATTTTATCAGCCATGGGTCCACAGCTGGAATCAATGGAAAAGGAAAACTCCTGATATTTGATTAGGCAAAAGATGCTTCCAGGGCCTCTCTACCATGCATCTGGTCGTGTCTTCGAGCAAGAGAGGAGTTCCAGCTACAATATGGAGCATAATTTTAGGGTTTAATTGGTCATTGCAAACTGAATTATTGGAAGGTAGCGGTAACTTGTATCCAGCATCTGTGTGAATTACTTTGAGAAATCCGCATAATCCCAGTGCTGTCACTATTTTGGACGAAGTTTCAGATTTGTTTCATCTTTTTGTCATTCCCGAATGATTTAACTCACAAAACGGGGTCATTTTCTTTTCATATTCTTATAGTTTTGGATATAGACAAAAGGCGTGTTCTAAAACTAAACCTCGTCTTCAAAGGTATTTATGTATATATTTTTGTAAAGACGCGAGAAGAAAAAAAGCTCATTTTACAAAGACAATTTCTAATGCTGGTTCCCAACAGATGGTGCCTCAGACCCTAATCAAACCTCATGTTTAAATACCGTCAAGATAAGCTATTATATTTGTTTATCTTCCATGGCCTTAGCTTGGCTTGTCCTTGGAAATTAATCTTTTGGCTGCAGTAGTCTCAAAAAGACTCCTCTTAAGATGCCATTCTAGGTTTGAAGTTAATTGCAAGACAAATTGTCCTGTCAAATCTTGAGTACCAAGTAAGAATCCTGAGGAACTAGTGGTTTGGTTTGATCTTCTTACATCTAGTACATATGCAAAACAGAAGAATAACCGATGTGGGAGGCCATAATATGTATATATAGGCCACGTATCTCTTAATTCTCTAGGAAGGAGGTTACTCTGATGAAATCACTTTAACCATACCTTAACATGTTAAATAAAGAAAATAAATAGAGGAAGGAAAAACACAATATATGGTGGGTGTGATAATTACATGTTATCAACGTGTTAGAGAGTTACAAAAGCTCCTTACTCCACAAAACTTCAACATGCAAGGGCCTCTACATACAAAGATCCGCCCAAAATTTTAACCTGCGAAGCAGAGGAAGTATTATTAATCAGGATACGCAATTATTGTAGAGACAGTTCAGAAGCAAATTTCCGGACAGAAGAAATTTGCGTCAGCATTCTAAGAGAGGCCTGCACACACCTTGAAGCAATCACAGAAACAATTTTGGAGTAACATTTGCTTAAGAAATGAGTGGGAAGTTTACATTCTTTCCATCCCACAACGTCTATGCAACATACTAGTCTGTGACAAAGTCGATTGGCAGTGCAACTTCCCTGGGGATCTGTAGCAGCACTATCCCATTTTTCAATTGCAGTTTCCTAATCCCAAAATAAGTGCAGATACTTGAATGTATAGGAAGAGACAAGCTTGTATTGCAGCATCATTTCGTCTTTTCCATTTGCTACTCCTATTTCAAAATTTGAGAATAAAATGCAGTGGTGAATAACCCACCAGAGCATACTTTTCCTACGCATCAAATTACTGTTATACCATAAGTTGAAAGAATATCCGACGCCTTCCCTTTCTTAATCCTCTCCCTGATCCTCCCCCATCCACTAAACCATAAAAATCAACTTAATTACCTAAGCCAAATACAGGACTTTCTGTGTCACCAGCTGGAATGTTTTTATTTCATTTATCCAACTATCTTCACAATTTCTGTGCCCAAACTCCATACATTATCAGGGAGTCAATCAGAGAAGGACAGCCTACCTGACTGATTATTGTCCATATTCTCAGTTCCTCGCCTGGGAGTTGGTTTGCCGGCATCTGGCTGGGTCACTGCTTGGTTCTGCAAATACATGCAGTCGACATAAATTGACGAAACTTCTAAAAAGGAAATGATGAAGCTTCCAAAAATGAAATTATTAGTTGAGAATGATTAAGTAATAAATTTAAAGTCACAAATGATTGAATGGGTTGTGGATTGACTTGAGCAATTCCAGAACAGGGACATCAATATGAAAACTAACAAGTCTTAGTGAATGAGTGGTAGGGAAACTTTCTTTCAAAAGTGATAGCTCTAGCACAAACCTGAGGAACTTGCAACTGCATTGGGTGGAGACCAAAGTATTGCTGATAAGGATCAGCGAAGTTGGACATTCGTGGCTGGTTTTCAATTTGGCCAGAGAGCGAGCTTAGCATGGGATCCGGCTGGTTGGCTGTTTGTGTTCTGGCTAGATCATGAGGAACATGTGGCATATGAAAGGTTGGTATTGGGAACCTTGGACCCATATGTGCTGCTGTAGATGGATTTGGTAACGGCGTACCAGCTAAAACATTTGGAAACGACACCATTTGCCGGTTTACACCAAGTTCCATGCCCATCCCCATTCCCATTCCCATTCCCATGCCCATTGGTGGCGTATATTGCTGAACACCGGAAAACATCATTGGGACCATGCTGCAACCCATGGACATCATCTGCAATAATCAATTACACTAAAGTTTCTTTAGATGACGCACTGGTCAACTAATAAACACAGCAACACCAACAGGCTTGCATAAAAAGCACATTAAAAAATGCCAAAAGATATTCGTAATCAATCTGAAAGACCATTGTGCATGAAATACAATTATCCTTTCATTATATGTTGCATCAATGTCAGAACGATTATCACAACAGATCTACGGAGCACCTATGCTCAGAAACTAAAAGCTTTAGGGAAGTGCGAGAATATGTTTGTGTTGGTTCCCTGACGTTTATGCATGATAATCGCCTAAATTTCCACTTCACCAAGTTTCTTAATTCCTTTAAAAATTTTGCGTTTCATTGAAGTATTACATCAATAACAAACAGATTGCAGTGAGAAGGATGAAGATGCTCAGATATTTCGAGTCAGAAGCCTCTATCACACAAACAGAAGACATCAAGCTAACTGTAAAAACCCAACTCGCATGTCCCACCTATGAGTCAAGAGAGCCCCTACCTCATCCTATGCGTGAGAGAGTAGATGTTGAACCCAAAATCAACCAGTTCAATTAATAATGTTAATACAAAACCACTAAACTGTAAAACCTTGCTGATTCATATTGAATTAGACAGACTTCAACCTAAGTAGGCACAATACCTCATGTTGCAAGTTTATGCAGTCAAGTAATAGATATTGACTTGCATTTAGTATAGTGAAATTCCCTTGTATTCAGTTCAGTGAGTTGCCTTGCAGAAAGAATTTCATGAGATATTTGAGTAACAAAGATATTTTGTGATGCATTACGTGAATGGAGATATATAGGGCATTCCTGACATGCAGCCTAAACTCATCAGCTATAAGACCTTTCGAATTTAACGCGTCTAGCAAGTATGAAGACTAGAACTTGGTTTCCACATAAAAATGAGTTTTAAGTAAGTGAACCCTCTGTTGTTGTCGAACTTGCTTCCATATCTAGAGAATTACAAAATTGAGAATATAAAAAATAAAGTACCTGAACTTGCATCTGAAGTGATTTCAGGTACTCAATTGCCTCGTCCAACATAGAAGCCTTGTCTGTCTGAAATTGAAAGAAAAAGTTCATATGAGGCAAAACAAAGGCATCCAATGCTTATGGGAATCAGGGAAGAAGCGTTTGAAGATAACCTTGTTGCAACGAGGTATAAGTTCTTGCAAAGCTCTCATCTTTTCATTTATTCGATCCCGGCGTCTCTGCAATAACGAAATAGCACACCGTATATGAATAACATCTAGACTGAAGCCAACACCTAACCATGAAAATGACTTTTAATTGTGAAAATTTACGAACCCTTTCGGAGAGGTTGTGAACTTCTGCAGCACGAGACCTCTTGGAAGATTTTGATCCACGAGCTTGTTTCTTAACATCAGCAGATTCAGACTCAGCATCCTAAGAAGGAGCAAACAAAACAAAACGTAATTAGATGTCAGAACATGATGAATGACAATGTAGATGAGAAGACAGAATTTCATAACACCAACGACCACCAGCAGCAGCAGCAGAACAAGAAAGAACGGCCGAGTGGCATGAAATCTAATAAGAAAGATTTATAAAAGAATGAAATGAAATAAGATGAAATACCATACTTTTTTTAAGAAAAAATGAAAAATTTCTTTTAAATAGTAAAAATAATTTCGAAAATTTTAAGATAGGATATAAAATGAGAAATCATTTAAATAATAGTTTACTATATTATATTATAAATTTTTATTTTATTTTAAATAATAATTTTTAATATTATATTTTATTTTATTATAAACTATTTCATTCCGTTATATTTTATTTCTTTCCATTTTATTCCAAACCTTAATTCCAACCAAATTTACCTTAAAAAGCTATCACTCACTCGTAAGAGGTCATAAGTTCACCATCTCCTCCCCCAACAAAACCTTCCTATATACATAAAGAAAAAAAAGATAGCAGCACTACTAGAAACTGGCTTTGTGTATGCTATCTTAAGAAACCAGCATCTGTAGTAGGACAACTATATTAAAACTAACGAGCAGTTCACCGGAAACAATAAAGTGGGACCACCATCTGTAGTAGTACAACTGTAGTAAAACTAACGACCAGTTCACCATATACCTTAGCCTCTTTAGATCAGACAATAGGCAGAAGACAATCACACGTCTCAAGGGACTACGGAAGAGAAGTGAAAAAGAGTTTAAAAAAAGCACACTTTACGACCTACTATATAGTCCAGAATGAAATTATTTTCGCCATGCAGCAAATGGAAGGCTATTACATGCAGTGAGCAACAACATATATAATAATAAGGTGAAAGAAAAACAGTAAAGTGAAGAATTATTCATGGTCATGGGGATGACGGGTAGAAAAAGATAATGTCAAGGAGCTAGGCATATGAAAATCCAAGAAGCAAGTAGACAGACGGGTTATGGCGCGATGCGAGGAAACAAGTCCCGTGACGCGTCAATCAGTAAGTAGTAACCCAAGCAACATACAATCGTTAATGATAACTTCTCTGGAACCCAGCAGATCCATCCATGGAAGAAATCCCGTGTACGGACACATGAAACGAACCGTAGCCCTTTGACCACCCACACTCATTTCCCCTATTCTTAGAAATATAAACAAGTTAACCACCGTACGTACGTTAGCCCACCCCACAGCTGAACAGTGGAATATAAATTTTATTACAAATATGTTTCTTTTTTAAACGAAGCTTAATTAAAAGTATTAATTAAATTAACATGCCTGCTTAACTTAAAGACACCCATGAGACCCATAACTCACCTCGCTGTGATACTCCGTATACTCTTCCTTTCCCTTCCGTTTCCGATCCTCCGCCGGCGCTTTCACCGACGGAGGCGGCTCTGCGCTGATGTTGGAACAACCAGAAGATGACGTCACCGTTATCTCGCACGTCGTCGTAATCTCCGTATTGCCTCCGGCAGATGTGACAGCCAACGGAGCTATGCTCGACGCCCCAGCGGTACTCCTCGCAACACCGATCTCCGACGTTCTGGAGATGGACGCCTCAACGGGAGTGTCGTTGGAGTCCACGACCGTCGATTCTCTGACGACAGCGGTTTTGAAATTGGACGTTCCAGAACCGGAAACCGCCTCTCTCGCTATGTGCTTGGAGAAGTGCGCGAAATTCTGCACCGTACGGATTGGGTGGGTGGCGGTGGTGGTGGAGGATGTAACGCAAGCAGCGGAAGGATAGAGGAGATCGGCGCAGAAATCCTGATCGAAGTTAGTGTCGTGGTTGAGAGGATAATGAAGCCAAGAGAGCATCTGGCCATCCTGCATGAAAAGTTGATGTTGTTCTTGGATCTCTCTCGGCGATGAGATGTCAAATTTTTTGAGGGATGTTCGTGTTTGTGGCTGCATCACTACGGGGCCATTTTGCCAAAGTAACTCCATGACATCTTGGTCAGGCCTGTGAAATGAAAGAGGTTTATTTGTGTATATGCTTGCTAAGTGGAGAGTAAGGAAGAGAGAATTGAATTACATACGTGAAAGATTTTCTAGGGCGGGTTGCGGGAAATGGATGATGATGATCATCGTTGTCATCCACTGGGAAATCGGGGGCATGGTTATTCATTCTATTCTCAAGAATAAGAACCCAACTTGGTGACTCGGCGTAAATTAGCAACTAGCCAGTAAGTCAGTCGGTGGAGGATGGAGCAAGAAGAAGAGGAGGACACTTGTAACGTTTGGCTTTGGCGGCCTGAAACCAACACTTGTAGTTCTGCTCTGATCTGATCTAACCTGTTAGTTTACAAACTCCAGGTTTTAGGTAGAATAAGTACTGTTGGCAAAGACAATTACAAGAGCAAAGATAAGGATCTCATGTACAGTAACTCGCCGAATAATGCTAACGCGAAGCGTAAAGACGAAATCAAAATTTGACTATATGCTCCGGCCATGTACATCTCTTCCTGTTTGTATTCTGTTTAAGCTTTCCCCTTAAAATTATGAAACTATATTTTTCACTCAAAACATCAATTTTAATTAGTTATCATCAACAATATATATATATATATACTGCTTCTGTGGGCCGCCGAAGCATTATGTTCAAAGTGCCGATATGATATCCGCCAATTATACGTATACAATAAATTGTTACAAATTAAACCTATACAAACAAACTTAAACCATTCAAGAGCAACAACAGGGATTTGTTTTTGCCCACTTTTGCTCCGTCTAATTATGTTTAATGTTAAAACGAACTATTGCATGGGACGGGATCCTCTGTCCATTTTATTATGTCCCTATCTTGTCTCATAAATATCAGCCATTTATTTATGCGAAACTCACATAAATAGATGACCGAGATCCACGGGACAGGATAAAATGGACAGAAAATCCTGACTTCTATTGCACATAATATCTTTTTAGATATTAGACTCACTTAATACAACTCAATTAGTAAATATATATCAACTAAATTTTAAATGAAGATTTACTTTTTCATAATTGAACCACAATAGTTTCTTCTGCACTGATTCAACTTATTTATGCATTTTAACCAAAGATTAATTAACACCTTTTATATATGTTTGAATAAAGAATATGGTTAGACTTTAATACATGTTGTAGATTTTTGAATAAAGACCAAATGATTGGAACTTAACCCACAATTATTATGTTGGTGGACAGGGAAGGGATCCATCTACTTAAATATGGATTAACGGAATCAATCCACTGACTTTTTCAAATGAAGGGATGTAAAACATAAATTAACGGAATCAATCTACTGATTTATTTTCCTTTTTCTACCTAATTAACTAATTTTTCAGTTCAATGTATCTAATAACTTTTATTATTAAATTAAAATAGACTAATTTATTAATTAACTAGTTGTCTGATTTTTATATACTAGAATAAGCTATTTAATTTTATTTAACAATCTTTTTTTAATTAAACTATAACTTCTTCTATGAAAAGAAAAATCTTCTGTCAATCTCAATTTAAAATTTAAAATTTTATTCAACTTTTACTATATAGAAAATATCAATTCATTTTTTAAATCTTAAATTTCTTATTTTATAAGTTTAAATTTCAGTTTGTGAAAAAGATAATTAAAACCAATGATTTTAAATAAAAAATTTTATTTGATAGTGGCAATCACTAATATAAAGCTTGTCAGAGCACATAATTGGTTTCTTCACTTTATTTTTAAACAATATAAAAAGAGTAAAACTTAGTTTTACTTTTATATTTATAGGCTGGCATATTAATAATTAGTCTTAATAAATACCAAAACTTGCCTTGGGCAAAGTTTAAAGAAATGTTTGTGAAATGACATTAAGGAAAGATATGTGAAAGAATGTCTTTTTCCTGATTTGCTTTCGATCATGTCTTAACGCTAGCTAGTGATTGTATATAATATATATGCAATGCTAGCTCTAAATGTAAATGGGTGTTTTTTTTTTTAAATCTTTGCTTTCCATTAGGTATAATGACTCAACATAATATAGATACTAGTATTAATTAAGTTAGAGCCTTCTTCTCTTTTGCCTTTTCGAGGTGAAACAACAGTTTGTACTCCCTTCGATTCATAATAAGTGTCGTTTTAGATGAATGCACACTTATTAAGAAAGTTAATGAAATGTCTGATATACCCTTATTAATTACATGTTAAAGTGTCTTGAAAATATAA
>JANZLH020000156.1:4003927-4018605 GCA_026770325.2 Erythroxylum fimbriatum | reverse complement strand
TTAATTGCATATTTTCGACTTTAGGCTAGCTTTTAAACCATTTTTCCTCGGTTCCAAAAAGTGAAACGACCCGAGGTTGCATCTTATGCTGCACTCTTTGGTATAAATTGTTTTTGACCGGTTTCCAAGGGTAGATTTTAGAATCGAATGACGAGCCGCGATCAGCATCACAAAGGAAAAGGTGGACCCCCTATCCACCATGTAAATTCTAATGGTCAATTTGTGTACATTACCCATCATCGAGGACACTTTATATGGGATGTTGACCCATCCATGTGTGAACCAGAATGTGAAATAGGTCCTATGATAAATTAGGATGGATCTGATAGTGAATATGATAACTATATTAAAAAAAGGCATGCAAAACTCAAATGAAAAGAAAGAAAACAACCTTATAGAGAAATTTATGGTTGCCAACATTCAAACCAAATTTGTCCCAAATATGACGATCATGACCCAAATTTGAGACCATAGGTTGGGCTTAAAAATCCACAATCTAGACCTGATAAAAATTATATGAACTGCTCAAAGTTGTTGGAAAGGAACATTGATTCCTTAAAGACAAAATCCATTAGAAAAATGAGCCCATTTTTCTTTCGATTCATGTTGCTACTCCATTACCTATTCCATGTATTATGATGTGACCTTATGATGAAGAATTTCCTACTCTAGAAAGAAGAACAAATGACACTAATAGGGTTATTTTAAACTTTGATATTCAAGACATAGGAATTACTTCCTGCGGTACCCTTGCATCAAATCCTACTAATGAGGTACTCAACTGGCAGACAAACAATGTTGTTGCTCCTAATAAAGTTCTTCGATGCATTGATTATAAGCTTGATGGTCTTAAACAATAAACATAAGCTACTAAAAAATGAGTAGAATCTATGTCCTATCAAATATAAAAGTTGTATACTTTTTTATGAGACCAAATGGTTCAACTTGATGTTGATTTAAGATGAAACATTGATACTTAATATTTTGGGCCTGACTTCAGCTCAAAAGAAAAAGAACTCCAACAAATTAAAGAAGTACTTCAACATATAGAGGCAGACGTGGAAACAGAACAGTCAAAGATTGTTTATGGGGCTTATCATAGAACATTTCTAGTTATCTAGCCTATTTATTCAACCCCAACTTATCCTGAAGCCATTGATTATGAGAAGGTGTTCGAAATGAATCATTCTTCACTCAAACAATAGGGCACTCACCAATCCACTTGTAAATCAAAACATACAAAACCTCAAAAACCCAAGGCTGAAAAGAAAATTAATTCATCATCCTCATACACCAAACCTTCGATTCTTGAATAAAACCTTTACAAATTAAAACTTTACCAACTTAACCACCTAGAACCCAACCTGTTTCATTATCTGGAAAGAACAAACCCCCTCAATAAGAGTTCATTGCAACTCAAAAACTAGTCTCTAAATCCACGACAGATGAATTTGAGAACCAAATATCTAATATGATGAAAATTTGGAGCAAATTACAAACTTGACAGAATTAACTCAAATAATAATGGTTATACCAGATACTTCTCAATTGATCGAGGTTGAACCAGAAATTAGTGAAGTTGAATCAATAAGGATTGAACCCCTTAAACCTCCACAACCACTTATGTAAGCAGCTCCATCCAGACTTATCTCAAGACCCTAGTTTACTTTTGATTATCTTCTACCTAAAAAATAAAGAGATCATCTTCATGAATCTGGTTCTTGAATTGATTTACAAATGACTATACCTAATATTACTTTATGAGATATCTTATTTGAATTTACATTTTGTCTCACTGATACTTTACCGAAATGGTGGCAAAGTCTGGATGAATATCAAAAACTCCAATATATTCAAGTTGTATCTGTCGATCTTCTTCTTAATGTTATCCATAAATAATTCACTATAGATTTTTATCTCATTGATAAGTAAACTCGACAAGAATATTTTGAAATGAATTGTTGTTATATGGATCAGAGAGATCTTCAAAATCATTTTTAACATATGACGGAGCACTATTATTTACTTAATGGTTTCAATGATGTTAATCTTTGTTATATGTTCATAACATCTCTTCCAAATGAACTTCAACCTTAACTTTAAAGGATCATTGCAACTTTACATTGAGATATGAGAGAAATTTCTCTTAGTGAGATTTATCAACTTGCATTAGCCCCTATTGATAAACTCTGTAATCAACAAGCATTCTTTAAGAATATGATTAAAAATGGTCCTCTTCTGAAAAAAGCTTGCAAAAATTCTTATCTAAAGATCAACTGTAAAGAGAAAAAAGACTGTAAATGTCCTACCAGAAAGAAATATCATCATAAGAAGCTTTCCTAAAGATGATCTCAAAGATCTTAAGTTTATAATGGATGTTATAAAAAATCATTACAAAGAAGAAAGACACAAAATTTTTTGATTCTTTAAAAAGAGAGTCCCTTATACTAGAAAAACTTATCATTGGATTATTTGTGACGAACTAGGACATGACAATGTCCTAATAAGATGAATTAAAATTGTTGGAATCTATTGAGGCGATCATGCCAATCCATGATAGTAACATTGAACGTGTCATTGAAGAACAAAACAGTGAAGATGAGGAAACCAAATTTATTGTACTTATAGACTCCTTTGATGATGAGTTTGACTCAACTGAAGATTTAGTGTATGAAGATGCTGATACTGATGATGATAATATATATATGCTACAACAATCATGTTTTAAGGTAGATCCAAAGCCTATCACTATTCTTCACCCTTATGTCCATATCTAGTTGTTACAACAAGATAAATGTGATAAGCCAATTAAGGCTATTGGATATATAGATACTGGATTTTGTTATAATCTCATAAAGCCCAACATCTTATCCCCCGAAGCATGGATATCTCATAACAAATATTTTACTATTGCTGATGGAAACTCATTCAAAATTGGCTTATAACAAAACAAAAAACTTAGGATAAGGTATTTTTCTAATTGCGTTATTTGGACTAAAGTTCTTGGCAATCATCTTCCAAGGCCAGATATCCTAATTAGCATGGATGTCTATTACAAGGCATCTTTGTTACGAATCCCACCCACTTGTACCAAATATCGAGCTAATTTCACTACTTATGCTGATATACGTAATATGTTCAAACTCATCCAGGTGCCTCCTCAATATAAAATATTGCAAGATTAATTTTTATAGCCCTATCATGAGAACCATACACAATTCTCATATCCTCATCCTCTTTTGAAGAATATACAATTCTTCGTTCATTTTCATTTAAAAAAGAATGAGAATATTAATCATAACAAGGACACTCATCATGGGATGAATCCTGATGACTTGAAGCTAGCATAAGAAGAGTGTACTATACTACTTTAAGAGGGATTAATTGAGCCCACAAAATCATACTGGACTTGTCAAGCCTTTTATGTTAATGAAAGAGCTATACAACATAAAGGAAAAAAAGAGATTGGTCATTGATTATAAACCTTTTAATACAAGTTCAGACTAAAAAAGATCAATACTCAAATCTTATTTCTTAAAGAACAAAAATCTTTTCGAAGTTTGAATTGAAGGCAGGTTTTGAAAATTGGCAATAAACCCACAATAAAGGTACAAAACAACTTTTTGCATCCCAAATGTTCAATATCAATAGACTGTTATATCATTTGGATTCAAAGTCGCTCCATCACCATTTCAACGGGTTATGTCAAAATTTATGAGGCCATCCTACCTAGTGCTTTTGATCTATATTTGATGACATTTTACTATATTCCAAGACCTATGAAGATCATAAAGCACTACTTCAATCTTTTTTTAATCTTAGTTATGAATATGGAATCATGCTTTTGACCAAAAATAGCCACGTTAGATTAACCCAGATAGAATTTTTGGGTATGAGCTTTCACGTCGGATTTTATAAAATGAAAAAGAGATAACCTCATTACGTGATGCTTCATGAGACGTGGGCAGGGTTTGGCGTGCCGTGTTGGCTGGTTGACCGACATCTTCCTTTTTTGTTTTCTTAGAAAATATTAAAACATGACAAGTACACCACACATAAAAACCTACTACTTTGCCTTTTGGTGGATGAGAATGACACCTTCCAGTTCTCCCACGTGTTGCATGAGCTCGTTGGCATCGTTTATAAAGAACCCATTACGATCCCGTCTGCTCCTCTAAAGCCACATATATATACAATACACCACCATTAAGATTATCTTAATGTTTGTCTGGGCCTGGTGTGACCTCACGTAATTTCTAATTTATACATATAATTTTAGTACCGATATATATGCTATAACACAATTTTAGTCATACTATTAAAGCTGATCATTATTGTCTTGGCCTGATTAATTAGACTGTATTATCTATGTGTAGCGTAGCTTCGAATCTTTAGCAAATACTGTAATTAATCTACCAGATAAAGATGACCGAATTAAGATAAATTGACTTGTTCTTGGTTAACTAGTCTACAAATCCTTTTCATTAAAATTTTCAAGTTTTTGACAAAATTCATATTAATACGGTTTAAAACAAGGCGCAAGCTCTATCAAGTTTTTAAACATAAAAACATCCCCCTTTTTTTTTTAACTTGTCCTTGCTACGAAAGTATACCATCCCATCAAAACTTTGGAGGAAATTGATTCTACTTTAGTGTACAAAAGAAATGTCAACCACATTTAGGAAGAATAAAGTTGCAATCCTAAGATTCAGATGAAAATAAGAAACAAAAAGAGGGGGAGGTGGGTTCTGTTTTTGCATCTTTGGAGGATACAGGCTCTCTTTTCTGATAGTATATATGATGTTTTGCGTTGTTGAGGAGGGAAGTCTTGGGTTGGTGAGGCAAGTATGGAAAAAAATTAAAGAGAGGAGACGCTGCTGTAGCCCTAACCACCAACTTGTGGCATGGGTTATAGTTATTGGTATTTTAAATGAGAAGAGAGCTTTAGATGACTCTCTCCCCAAGTGATATTGCTTTGCAAGTTGTAGAGGAGATGAATGAAATTTTAATGTCAAAACTGTGGCTGAATGCATGGTGAATCAATGATTGGAGAGACCCCTTAATTGGTCCTTACGAAATAGAAATGCCCGCTAACCGTTCCTTTTCAACTCCAAATGGATAAGAGTCATTTAATAAACTCACCTTTTCCTGTACTTTACTTGCAGCCACGACCAGTGGATTTTGCCCAATTTGATGCTGTTATCATACATTAGAGTATATAACAATTTCTTATATTTTACATGGAACAGTATCCTATGCTATGAGCATCGTATCTTTTATCCTCGTTCATGCCAATCTCTTATGCTTTTGTTGTGCCTTGCCAGTTGAAACTGTTGTTTAAGATAGAACTGTTGAAAATGGATGCCTATATGGCATGGATTCACAGCTAAGGGCTAAAGATGGGTATTGTGTTGCACCAAAGTTTACCATTGGATGATGCAGAGGCACCAAAAAGATGTTAAATTCATTCATAGGAACGCTGCTAATAACCTTACCAACGACAACAGCCCCGTCATCTTTATCATTGGTAGCTGTGGTTGAAAGAAATTTAATACGAAATTTCCAGATTAATTGCATAATTAATCAACACAAGTAATTAATCTTAGAATTGCAACATACTATATTCAATAATTGGATGGATAAATACCTGAAAATTGGGGAAACATTGAATCCATTGTAATTTTCTGTGAAGCGGAGCAACAGAGACGCAGAGGATTGACTACTGCTATTCCGAACCTTAATCAGCAAAGCACACATACAGTTTTCAATGGGGCAACTGTATATATAAAGGTTGGCTAGCAGTAGGGTCTCCTGTGCTTTATAATACATAGGCCAAGCCTACCCATCATAGTAGGCCCATGAACACAGGCCCAATGACACGTTAAAGAGAGAATTACTATTGACATCTAATTAATCGGGGTTTGTACAAAATTATGTTTATTATGGTAGTCCACAATTATGATAAAATTCTATCAATATATGCAATATGAGTTATGCCAGGTTTTCATTGTATATGGGCCTATACTGAAAGGAGTACATTACTATCAAGGAGTATGCTATATTGCTAGCACGCTTACTAGTAAGATTTATAAAGAAGACACTATAGTAAAACATTAGTTGTGAGTGGTCATGTAATTTGTCGAGGTTTAAGGGCAATGCAGTTAATATCTCCTTTGGTGATATATGTGCAAACATTTGCTAGTCATATGATTACTGGGACCGGAGATAACAATTAAGTGGTGGTGAAGCCAGACATGTTTTATCTCCACAACATAGTATAGAAGGTCCCTATCCACCTTGGGTATGTCTTATCCTAGTTATTCAAGCATAATACCTATGACACTAGAGTGGGAGCCATATATGAACAAAATAGTTCAAGGCATGAGACTGCTAGAGCCTTTGCCTAGGATGACATCAGTGTGACAGATGGTGCATATCACTCTCGAAACATTAAGAGTGATAGGGATAGTTCAGAAGAGGTTAGGTCAGCAGGGATATGTCTATATTCTAGTGGGAGCTAAGGATTCTACATTTGTAGATGGAGTATAAGGGGATTGCCCCAATATACAAGAGTAGTAGCCTTAGCAAACCCTCTGTTGCAACATATAGTAGCATTCAAACACCATGACGACTCCTCAAATAGTATAGGAACTCTTAACAAGTTGTTTACAACTCCACATTGGGACCAATTAAAGATAGCCCAATTGGAGAGATATATAAGATTATTTTAGGAGTGCAGTATAGCATTTGAAAGGGACAATGGGATCTATTAGAGCATACAATATGGTTAGAGTCATATGATCGATAGATGGAGGAGGTGCTAGTACAAATTACAGGACATATAGGGGATCCGGTACCACCTCCAATGATAGAAGCCGCTACAATATTGTTGACTCCTTAGCAATTAGATGCTCTAGTTATTGCAAAGGTATTGCCCAAAGACACTTAAAACCTGCACTCTCATTATAGTGACAAATCCCTAGACAAAGGCAGACATAAGCAAAATGTTTGACATGGGCTTTTGTGTTTATTTTATATTTTTATTTTATTTTATCATAATAATTAGCAAGGGATTAGCCATTCTAAACTACTATTACATTATTTGTTTCTTTTATTTATTCATTGTTAATATACTAAACCACAGTTTCTTTTCATAGATATATTTGAATTATGTTTATTTTATTTTCCATCTATTTTTAAATATTTTATTTTATTTTATTTTATTAAGGATGAATATGGATTGAAATTATGCTACAATTACAAACTTTAGATAATAAACCAGGGAAGTACCAATTTACTTTACCTTCTCTCAATATAAAGATTTTCTATTTTTCTGTGACTTGTTATGTGTAATAGGGGCAATGTACATCTTTAAGTGTAGAGAAAGGTATAATATTTTATATTATGGAAATAATTGTAAATCAATAATATTTTAATTTAATTTATTAATTCTTCTTTATAAAGATCTCAAAATTTCTAATTCTCATCTTGAGTTGTCGTGAATTATGGAATTAAGTTAGAATATGAAAGGATGAAAGTATGATTAAATATATTTTTACGTACTACAATATGAACGCATGTTTTGATTATCGATTTGGAAGAAAGTGCCCAGAATTTTGTGAACAGAAGTCTATGAGAATTTATTATCATTATATTATGCTCTATTTTCTTTTCTTGTATGAATATAATGTATAATTGGATGATTCTAGAAATTGAATTCATTATGCATATTGGTAACATAATTTTAATTTTTTTTGGAAACTAAAGTAATATATTCCAAAAAGGAGGTTAATGCCTTAGAATTTACAAGGAGTAATGCCTATGAAACAAAAATATATATGTTATAAGCATACAAAAGTAAGGAATGCTCAAAGCTATTTAAGATGTTACACTAAAAGCTTACATTCATCCCAACTAAATAAAGCCACCATCCTAATGATTTGTGTGGTCAACAAAGTTTTTGAGCTCGCAATGTTTAAAATTAGAGTCATTAAGATGAAAAAGGAACCTAGATTACACCTTTTTAAAGACTTTTTCTTTAATTTTACTTTACCCTATTTTTATCCCTTATGTATAACGAATTTCGAGCCTTATCCCTTCTTTAGATTTTGTTAAATATGTTACAAGTAGATAACCATTTTTGTTAATTAGCGTTATATTTGTTTTGCACCCTCAGGATTGTATTTACTTAATTGAATAAGTATTTTATAAGATAAAGAAGTATTAAGAATACGAAAGGTGTGAGCTTATATATTTAAAGTTATATCATCTTTTATGTTACTTATCAATATTTCATATATTCTCCTTATAAGTTTGAAAAAATAAAAAGAGTATTTTGTAGTGTTGAAATTATAAGAAGGAGAAATAGAAGATACATGATGTGCTTTGCACCTTACTAACATTCTTTATGGAGATTTGAGTTTGGTTGAATCAAATTTTGTATGATCTTGTTTATATGATTTCCTTTATATTGATTAACCCAAAATATATCTTTCATTATACCTTACTTAAACCTCATTATACCATGGATAAAATACCTTTTGATTTTTACCTCTAATTTGTTTTATAGTGGTGGAAATATGTTATGTTAGCAAGCATATGGTCTAGACTCCTATATATTAATTTGAGAGTTTCATTAATGATCATGTGAAACACTTTGAGTGGATTAAATGAGATTCCATGGAACTTGATTTTGGAAGGATTATCAAAATATCATACATGTTCTAGTCATATTTTCAATCTCATATTTAGTTTATTTTGCTTTTTTGGTACTTAAGTTGCTCATATTTTGTTTTTAGTTCTAATTCACTCACTTAGAGCAAAAAGGAATAAATTTATACAAGTTTAGAGCAATTTAAAGCTATTTTCATTAAGTTGTAAAGCGTATAATAGTGTTTATATTTGTGTTAGAGAGTTTGAATGCCCACTCAATGTTTCTTGTAGAATACACCCATGTTGACTGGCAACATGCCCATAGAATAGTGAAAATGTCATGTTGTTTGTACATATATGTGGCTATGTGTTAGCTCCAAATAGTTTTGTGCATTAATTTGAAGAACATGGTCATTAGCATGCCCATATTGATGCCCACATATTGAGTGATAGAAGGAGGAGGCTAGGAAAACATCAAAAGCAACCATATAATTGCACAAAACAAGAGAAACAACAAATGAAACCCTTTTAGAGTGAATTTTCATCGACCTAGAGTGAATTTTTTAAAGGATTTTGAGGATTTTAGTCATGTTATCCATGATTTTCAAAATTTCCTTCATTTTTTTGTTTTGTTAGATATGATTGTAAGCTAAATTATTTATGATACCTAGATTAGATGACCCGAGATAAATTTTGTCATGACTTTGTTTTAATTTAATTTATTCTTTAATTTCTTAGAAATTCAATTATTTATTCTTGAATTAAAATTTCGGTATGTTGTTCATTTATGGTTTCAAGCAACTAAGATTGAGAAATCTAATGTATGAATAGATCTAGCATAATTGAAATGAATTGTGTGTAAACCTATAGATATGTGGACATAAATCTTCCAGATTAGGGTTAGACCTAATAGTGAAATTCACAAATTATTAGTGTAATTCTAAAGGTTTTAGTTAGAAAGATATTTCATATAATCAACCTAGAATTAAGTGTTAATAGTCTCAAGAATGATATTAGCACAATTAAGGAATTTCCACGGTCTAATGAACTTGAGAATAAGTTAATTAGTGGAATCATGATTACACAAGAAGTCCTATAGGGGATTTAAATTCCACATATTGATTGTTTTATTAATTTTTTTTGCTTTCTTTTAGCTATTCTATATTTTTTATTGTGTAGATCTATTATTAGTTTATTTAGTTTTATTTAAAAAATTAATCACCACCAATACCTTAATTGTAAGTTAGAAAATAGGAATAGAATCATTATGCATACTTATAGTCTTTGTGGGATCCACACATGGTACTCTGAGCCTTATATTATAGAATGATATATTTGGCTTAGATAATCTATAGATTAAAGGAGTTGAGTCATATATAATTATCATATGATTCCACCAAAGAGGCTTATAAATATTTTATTGATCTCTCTGAGTGTTTTCCTTTTTTCAAAGAAATCTAAAAATACAATAGTGACTTCCATCATAATTTGATGCCAAGTTTTTTTTTAAAGAAAAGGGCATTTAGTCTTTTAAGTCTAGGGTTTTTATATGATTAAGTTCAAACGAGGTTTTCTCTACATTTGTAAGTGTCAAAGGTCTTATCAAAGCCTTTACTTCTCCACCTATAATTTGATATGTTATAAAGGATTTGAATACTTGTACAAATGACCAATCATTTGAAGTAGTCATAGCCTTCGATTTGATCTCATTCTAAGTTTGAGCTATTCCTCCATTATGTCTATGCAATGTTAATATCCTACAGGTGTTTCTCCGAAAAAGTATAAATTTGTGGAAGAACTTAGTGCTTTTGTCCCCTTATTTGAGCCATTTGATTCTTATTTTTTTATCTTACAAAAGAATTATACACCTCCAAAGTTCTTGTGCAGTCAATCATGTTAGCTTTCCCCTTCATTTGCTTAGTTTTGTCACATAGAGTTAGGTAAAGCTCTTCTTGAATATGTATGAGTTTTTTTTCTAGTTTCTATAATAGTGAGTTGAGTGTTGCTAAACCTTTATTGGTTTATCTCTTTAAGTTCCTTTTTCACCATTTGAAGATTCCTCATATAGATAAATGATTTACATCTTTAAAAGCTTTGTTTAGTTTCTTCTTTAAGAGCCATATCTTACTTTATTTATTACTCTAGGTAAAGAAGTTCCCTTCATACTTCATATTAGTAGCTTTTATATTATAAACACAATTTCTCTTTTTGTCTCCTATATACTCCTTTCTCTCATACGTTACTAAAAGTGATAGTTGCTACAATACAGGGGAATATCTCATCATTAAAAGATTGGCTGAAAAATAATGCTTTTGCATCTTTATTTTGATTTTCCCTCAAACATTTCTCCCATACATCTTATTCATCAAACATATTTTTAATTAGAATCAAAGGTTACAAAATGGAGCTTGTATCATTCCGTATCATTTTCTAGCCCTAGCAGCATTTCCATATGCCTTGTTGTCACCAACCTTGAACTCTAATGCGAAAATAACCCATCTCAAGATGGAAAAATCAGATGAGCAAGAAGAGTAAGTTTGCTACTAATGGAGTTTTTTGTGATGAGCTTAACTAAGTACTACAAGTTTAATAAAAATTTTATTACCTAAAAAGATGTAAGAAAATTATCTAACATATAGATAAACCCAAGATTGTTTAAAAACATACGCATCATTAATCAAACCATGTACTTGGATTTAATTATATTCTATAAGTTAAAGCACTTCTTAAAGAAACTTGTTTCTTTCTTGTAGAATTATCTCTTTTGCATATTTGTATGTTTCAAAAGCTTACCATCATTCGTATCAATTGATCATTATCTATTATTTATAATAATTCATTAATTATATTTTAACTGTTGGCAATTAATGATAATGAAAGGTCACAATGATTAAATTTTTAAATATATTTTAACTGTTGACAATTAATGATAATGAAAGGTCATACTTATTAAATTTATCAGGTATGTTCTTTAATTATCATCTACCACTCACATATAATGTTTTTAATTAATAATATTTTTGTATGTTCTCATACTTATCCAATAACCCATGTGAATAATGTATGATAAAAGTTTATGGTCATCTATATGTGGGGAATGTAGAACCTCTCAATTAACAAATTGATCATTGAGTAGATTTTTTTATGTTATACCTTAGTTCATATCTCCCATTTAATCCCCTTTAATCTCATTTATTTCATTGTTTTTATAAATTTATTCATTTCTCTTATTGAGAGCTAATGGAAACCTTTGAATATTTTTTTTCCTATGGCAACTACCAATTAGAATGACCTTCATCTACTCTAAATTCTCTTGAATTAAATTAAATTTTCTTTCCTATGATTGTCCCATAAGATCATATCAAACATAATCTTTTAACAACATTTTAAAGTAGCAAGCCTTAAATTTAATTATTAAGAATTAAACAAGAGTCCTAAGGATATATTAAAAAGGTCTTACAGGATATAAGTTGAGATCTTTTAACTTACTTTATTCCCTTTTTTGATCATTTTTCACATACAATGTGAAAGTCATGTGTTATGGTATTAACTCCCATTAATTTGGAGCATATGTCTTCTATAATATAATAATTTTTTATTGGAAAAACAAACTACTTGTTTTACGCTAAAAACTGCAAGTATATGAGTTGTTACTTGTAGTAAAAACCGGATATCGTCCCACAGAGATTGTGCTTAAGCACCATTTAATTCAGGTTATGCTTTGTTTAAGACTCATATTCAAATAATAAACTAAAAAATAAACTAAATCAAACAAACTATCAACTAACAAATAATGTAACAAAAGTGCAGAAACTTTGATTTCAAGATTTGTAAAGCGAAAATTTCAACAAAAAAGAATTAAAGTGAGCAGTCACACAGGTCACAATGGAAGGCTATCAAGAGAGTTAACAAAGTTATAAGAGAGGGGATTTTACCTATCATTAATGTTAATCTAGGCATTTATGTATTTATGAGGTGTCAGTTTTAGACGGTCGTAGGGTTAATTACTTTCTCTCGAGTTATAACCATTAAACCCTAAATTGTAAAACCTAATCAAAATATGGAACTTGCAATCTCTTAATTCACAAATTACCCACAATTTTAATTAATTCTAAAGCTTTCTAATAAACAATTGGGTCTCGCATGAGATCTCTCTCCATGAAATTACTGACAAGATTGATTAAGTGGTCAATTAGATTGCCTAACTCTCACTAATATGATCTAATAATTTTTATCCAACTCACCCTCTCGGTTTGTTACCGAAACATGAAAATAAGTTAATCAAACACAACACTCAAACCAATAAACACAAAAACAACTAAATCAACATTAACTCAAAGTAAAATCTTAAAGGAGCTTAGAACAATATCAACGACCTGAAAACCATTTCCATACAATCCATATCAACTTTATACATTTAAATAAAAAAGGAATCGAAGAGAAAATGGAACTGAGGTTGGAAAAATCGAGAAGGCAGTGACATCAGGATATCACTTGATCTGGGGAGCAACAACATCAGGATACCATTTGATTTGGGGAGCAACAGCATCAGGATACCACCTGATCCAAGGAGCAACAGTATCGGGATCCACTTCTTCGTCCTCTTCTTCTTCTCTCTCTCTCTTCTTTCTCTCTCTTTTTAGGGTTTCCAAATGGAGGTTGATTGTAAAGCTCTTTCCTAAGGTTACATCATAATGCTTTTATAGTCTTTTCCAATTAAGGTAAACCTAGTGTCTTTTTGGGGTCCGAAATGTCTATAATGTCCCTTGAAAACTCGAATCTAGAAGCAACCCCGTTTCTATTTGTGAGCAAGCCATGATCGTGGTCTTGTGTTCGAGCTTCTGTCACGATTGTGGCCTGCCACGATTGTGGGCTTATGTTTTGGTTTGGGTCTCCTCTAAAACTCCTTCGAATGCCCTGAAACACTAACAAACTCATCGCGACACCTCATATATATAAAATTTAATATCAAATACATGTTCTCACCTAAAAAACACTTAAAACAAAAATATTTATGAACTAACACAATTCTAACCTAAACACATACTAAATAATCAAATTAACAACTGAACACACATCAAACTACCCACTAAAACATGATGCAATCTACAGCTATCAACATCCCCACACTTAAACTTTTGCTTTTCCTCAAGAAAAAAATCAAATACAACCAATAAAATTCTATCACTTCATTTTCACAAAGATTAAAGCATGCAATCCCTAAAACTTTGCCCAACTCAAGTGTCATGCTACTACACACATCATGAATAATTTTCATGAAACCGTCACTCAAAGATAAGTATAAACTCAAAATGGAACTTCCTTATAGATTTCACTTATTTCTCTCGAGTCTTTGATGGCTAGTGTTTCACTTAAACTTTCTACAGGAATCCACACTATTACAGGCTTGCTAATACACTAATTCTCCTCCACATTGATTACATGCTAAGATAGATCAAAAGGACTTTGTTTTGGGTTATAATGTGGCTAGGGTTAAGGTCGGTCAAAAAGGTTTTAGGGGTTTATCATAAGCATTTATAAAGTACTAAGTGTACAAAGGGATGAAAAAGATAAACTTCTGAAATATGCAAATGGATATGACTACTTCTCTACACTTATTGATGCTACTACATGTTATTCCTTTTTCTCTTTTTTATTATTTATCTTTGTTCTTTCTCTATTCTCTTTTTTACATAATAAAGAAACAATGAACAAAAAACAACAACTATATGCAATGTGCTCCAAGAGTATGATAGGTAATTTTCCAAATTTTAAATTAAAACCTCTTATCCTGCAAGTATACAGATCGGAAATCGCAGTATAGATAGGTATCGTCTCACAGGGATTGGTTAGTCACCGAAATGATCCAAATTTCGTTTTGTTCAGGAAAATCAAATAATTAGATTTGAAAGATTCAAAATATAAAAATTAAGAGTCATACATACACACTTAGGGTTGTCACAAAAGTAAGAACACAAATTTAGAAAATGGTGAATCAAAGTATCAATTTAACAACTTAGGATTGT
>JANZLH020000156.1:3966157-3989394 GCA_026770325.2 Erythroxylum fimbriatum | reverse complement strand
ATTATTTAAATACATTTTTTTAATCTCTTGATTCCAAGGGCAAATTTGTCCGAAAATACCTATTTGGGGTATCTTGAATGAGAATAAAAAATACAGGGTTTAAGGTGAACGAATTAAAAACACAAGGGCTAAGATGAACAATCAAGTATATCACAGGGGCTATTTTATAGGATTTGCCAAATTATAAATGGATGTGAAAATTGGTAATAATAATATAAGAAAATGCATAAATGCAGTCTTTGTAATGCTATAGCATATTTTCCTATAGTAGTTGTATCTTTTAAAATATTTTCTTCTCTAACAAATTCTAGTGGAAAATTTTTAGCTGCTTGAGTTATTAAATTTGCTATATCATTATCTAGATTAAATGTTAAGTTTTGTTTTTGAATTTTCATCCAATTTTTTGTCCATAATATGAGGGAGTTATTGACTAAAATTTTTTGTCTAAAAATTGTTTCATTTTTTCATAATCCATTTTATTATTAGCGACAGCGACAGCTACTCGGAAAAGTAATTTCTCATTTATATATTGCTTATTCCATATTTTGAATGCAATCTATATCTAAATATACTCCAAAAGTATTTATAGCTTCCGATCTCATTTTATCTATAGGAGTAAAGCCATCTTTTAGTTATCATATGAATTATAACATATCCTAAATTATGTCTACTAAAGCTTTGTGAAGGATACCTAGCCTAGGAGGTAGATTTCTAGATATATCACTAACATTAGGATTTCAAAGAACTTCTAAATCGGGTTTTATTATATGTGCTAAAATTTCTAACTTTAAATTGTATATTTGTTCATTTAACTCTTTGATTTCTAAATCAGAAGCTGGTATAAAATTTTACAATTTATCTATAATTACGAGGGTTTTTTTTTTTTTTTTGTATTTCAGAAAGTAAATGATCACACTCTTTCATGGTTAACAGCATAAGTACAATATTTCTAATAGCTTCTATTTAAATGTAGCCTACAATACAATGCTGTACCACTTTTATGTTCTTGACGGTGAGCCTAGAATGATCATAAAGTGGTTGAATAATTGAAGATTACTTCACATTTAACCTAAATATTACAGGTCTATCGAAAACCTTTTCACACAGAACCGGCATCATAGTACCTGTTAGTGACCTCAGCCAAAATATTTTATCAACGCACCTACCTGCCAATTCTTCTGATGCATAATCTGATTGCTTTCATTTCAAACCAAGTTACACGGCTAAAGGCTGTTAGTATTATCTGTTCGAATACATGATAACTTGTATCAATCATGGGAAAAGTGAAGTTCAATGATCATCAGAACAACCGAGTAGAGGTTTATGAAGTTTTATTTATTTATTTATTACATAGAATAGCTGAATATGATGCAGACAACAGGAAGGGTGGGGGGACTAGGATTACAGTGCATGATACAAAAGGACGCATCCTCAAGAAATGAAGCCTGAAAAACTAAGGGCTTTGGTTATAAAAATCCTAAAAAGGATAGGTTGGCAGACCATATATTATAATTTGCTGCCACCGGCCAAAGCCCTAGACCACAAGGCTCCAGGAAGGAAGAACTGCGCAAAGCAACCACTGAAAACTACTACTCTCTCAGCTAAGCTAACCCAACCCTAATCACCCCTCCAGGAAAATATAGGACAACCCAGCCATCAAGAAACGCTCCCAAGCATATCGTGGCATGAACATGATCCATGTATAACGCTACGCTTGCTAGAGCTTAAAGCATAAGGTGTCAACACCCCGAAACACAAATACAAATACGTTTAAGAAGCGCTAGCAGCAGGACTCAATAACTGTGTTCACCCGGAATTTTAGCCATGAAGAAACTTCAACCTCCCATATAGAAAGCCAAAATATCCTCTTAACAGACTTCCAGCCATAGGAACCCTGAAAAAAAAAAGAGTAGATGGCCAATTTTCCCAGGAAATCAGAACCAAGTCCTGCAAGAAGGAAGACCCATGACCGATGGACCCAAAAACTACACAAGCTACTACTACTCACGAAAGCTGACTAGATTTTGAAGCTGCTTGATTACTTTCATACCCGTCCTCACCTAAGAGAGGATATCACATCTCCACAAACGCTCCACCAGCAGGTCAACAGAGCGGCTGTTGATGGCTTTGCAATGCTGGATATTTAATCCCAAAAGAGACTGGCCCAATTTTACAAGAGCAGGTAGACCTTTGTCGGATATCATAGAGCAACCAGAAATAGAAAGGATCTGCAGATTCAGATGCTTTGAAGAAGCTAGAGCTGTAATCCCTGAATCAGTGATTCCACACCTCGAGACATCAAGATCACAGAGTAGCAGGCAATTATTGGCAACCGCTGCCAAACTTGCATCAGAAATCTTTCTACAGCCATCAAGATTTAGCACTTCAAGCGTCCAACCATGCAGTTCCGTTATTTCGGTCACCACTTTGTCTGTCAGATTCACACAACCACTAAGATTAACCTTCACCAGACCAGGCTCAGAATTCTTGAGTAGCTCAAGAACTCCGCTGTTGCTGATACCTTCCAGCCCACTCAATTCCACATGCTCGAGCTCAGGGCACAGCTTCCCCAAATAAGTCAGGCTAATATCACCAAAACCTGGGCAATTACGGATGCACAGTGATTGCAGTGATTTGCAAGGAGACAGAGCGGGTAATCCCAAATTCAAATCTCTAATCCCCAGGCAGTTGATCAGGGATAAAGCCTTCAATTTTTTACCACAGTTTAAAAGGGAACCAAACAACCCAAATTGGGTGATCCTATGGCAATCCTCCAATTGTAGGCTCTCCAGTGACCCTGCAGCTTTTGTGAACGAAACTAAACCATTATCAGAGACCAATGGGGATTTCCGCAAGCAAATCTGTTTCAGATTTGGACAACCTTTTCCAACAGCTTCAAGTCCACCATCTGTCACACCTTGGCATGATGTAACAGTAAAAGACTTCAACTTCTGCAACCCATAAGCATTGCCCATAACCCAAAAGCCCCTCTCACTCACATTTGGGAGGCTGGTGAGCATAAGGTCAGTCACTGCCTTGCCATAGTGGCCAATTACAGCTAGAGACACATCAGTAATGTTCAATGACTGCAGCTTCACCTTGGTCAAAACAAAAGTGGCTGAAGATACTAGGCCTGCAATTCCTTGATCACCAACAATTGGACAGGCTTTGATTGAGATGGACTTCAGATTGGTGCAATATTGACCAAAAGCTTGCAAACCTCCATTCCCAATGTTTTCACAAGATTCAATGACTAGGTCAGTCAAATTAGGACAGCCCTTTGCAACGGCAATCAAACCCTTATCAGTGATAGAAGCACACTGGGAAAGATGTAGCTTCTCTAGCAGATGACAGCCACTTGCGATCTCTGACAGTTCTTCATCCCCAACAGAAGGCAAGTTCCACAGAGAAAGAACCTTCAGAGAAGGACAGCCACGGGCAATTGCCCTCAGGCCCACCTTTGTCACACCACAACCAGAATTGTTTCCACGGATAGAAAGCTTGCCCAATCCTCCACGGCTAGCAGTTCCAACACTGATCGCAGCAAGCCTTATATCTGTAGCCTTCTTTCCTTCTAGGCTCCTAGAAAGGCATCCATCATCCTGAATTTCCAGATCATCAGTCTTAGTTTTCTTGTTGCAAAATTCATCCCTACTGATATTGCTCAGAAGACTGAGCCAGCGCTTTGAGACACATGCACAGGCACTCCTCTCCTCACCTCCAGGCAAACGTCTGAAGATCTCAAATAGACACTCGTCTGGAAGAATGTCAATGCAAGTTTGCTTCTTCTGCTCAAAACTCTCTCCATTGAAAACAAATGGAGCACTGATGCGAGACCTCTTGCGAGGAGGAAAATATATGTCAACATGATGACCAAGGGACAGAAAGAGGCTAGGCTCCTTAGGGTTCCTGTACAGGGAACCTCCAGGGAAAAAATCCTCACTTCCTGATAAACAACAAAACAAAGTTCCATTAGTTATTTATATTCAGACAGAAAATCTTAAGAATCCAGGATCAGAAGAATAAAAAAGAGAGAAATACACTTCAAAGCAAGGCAAGTTAAGCACTTTCTTCTAGATTAAAAACCATGCGTGTTATCAGCAATCACCAGCCTTAGCAGACAGAAAAATAGATGTTGAAGTTCATATAAATCTACATAACCTTAATATGAGAAATATCGTTCAAATAGTTCACGTACTCATTTGATCTACAGACCCTCCTCCTAGCTTCAACTACAGATCCTAACATCAGATCTACAAACATAAAGCATCTAATCTACTTAATGGTTGAGATGTCAGCCAACAAAACCAAATACGCTCCACAAAAAAGCATGTATCGAAGCATGCAAAACTTGAGCTAGAGGCCATAACAATAATCAACAGAACACATATGCTTGGCAATAAATAGGTTCAAAGAACTTATTCCATACATCTGATCTACCCACAAAAACAAACAAAAGCTCTCCAACATATAGAAAAATTAGACAAAAATCAGAAACCATGAAACTATAGGCATATTAAACGAGGAATCGTGAAGCATACCAGCGAATCCCAGAAGTTGAGACATGGGTACAGTTCAAAAACCGCAGGAAATTGAAATCCGCAGAGAACAGCACCCAAAAACCCTCCAAAGAGAGAAAAAAAGAGAGACCCAGAAAGCAGAAACACCGTCAAAACACCTAACAGATCTTGAGAGCCTGAATGCATGAGAAAGAGGAGGTAGGAGAGACTGGGGCCATGGGGCAAGCACCCCAGCAGTGCGGCGCTAGGGGCTCAAAGTCGGCAGAAAGTGCGCAGTCGGGCGTAGTAAGAAACAACAAACTCGTCAACAGAAACGCAGCAAAAGACTGGGAGGCTGGAATCGTGAAAGAATCGAAGGAAAAAAGTAGCCAGGAGTGGACGAGATCTAGGAGAGAGAAACCCTAGAGGAATTGCGGCAGCGATGAGGAAAGAAAACGATGGTTTGTTGGATAATGAAAACAAGAAGAACTCAAAGACTTTTTAAGTGTAAGGGTAAAATAGACTTTTCAAGTTCATTTGTTGACCAGATTTGTTTAAGGGGCGGTGAGTTAATAAAATTTCAACTCAGGGTTGTTCTTGCTAATTTTTATATGTCATGATTTTTTTAGCAACTTTTGAATAACACAGGGTTATTAATGCAATAAATTCCCAATAATAGAAATCAGTCTGTTTACTGGGTTGTCAATCATCCGCATTTAAAAAGATTAAAGAAGAATCTCTATTCAAGGTAGAAATTAAGGTACAAGGAAGTCATCGTGCTTTATTATAATTTGGAACATAATGTAAGATCTATGTTAATTATACATCCAAATATATATATACAATGGACAAGATATTAAGACCAGATATATACTGATTAAATTGGTCAATTAATTTACTAGCTAGTTATCCATAAGATGACTGATCTTGTGGAGGATGGATTTGAGCTTAGAACTTGTCAAAGGCTTCTCTTGGTAATCGTCTAGACCCGCATTTATGAATTCTTGAATTGCTTCTTCCTCCGCTTGAGTTGATATTCCTGCAATCATGCTACGTACGCCCATGGCACGGAGCTCCCTTGTTGCCTGCCAAATTTATCCAAAAGAAAACGATGTTAACGTTTTTGCTTGATTTAATTTAATTCATTGATCATAGGATACATATTACATATATTTCTGATATAACGTAAATTTTGTATTTATACACAAACTCTGTTGTACTTGTACCATATGCATATCTTAATGCGACAAGAACAAGAAAAAAAAAATTATGTTTAAAAAAGTATATATATATATATATATTTGTACCTGGATGCCATTCATGATAGGCATGTCCATGTCCATGAGAATGAGGTCGAAAGTTTGGCCTGAAGAGTGGATGTCAAGAGCTTCTTTGCCGTTCACCACCATCTCTAGGTTTTTAACGCCAAGTTTTCGAAGGAGTGTTTGATGAATAATGCGATTGGTTCTGTCGTCGTCCACCACGAGTGCTCTCATCGTCGTGGCCTTGATGCTAAGCTCCTCGTCTTTTTCTTTTTATGTTCCTCTTCTCTGCTTCAAGGTCTATGTAACAATTTTATAACCGGACCGGAGGTAAGAATAAATTCACAACCGCCAATTTTATAATCTCAACTGGCTTGGAATTGAATCGAGTATGTTTCATTTAGAAGTAACTTTCTTTGAACATATCGCTTTATGGTCAAAACTGTAACTATGCAAGTGGGGGCGTGCATGCGTTTTTGGCAAATAAGGGAATGCATGATTACGACGGTAGAACCAATTACATTGCAACTTTGGAAGCAAACCTTATTCAAAGTCCTTGACTTGACTGCAATGTCACTCGCAGAGAAGAGTTCATCTAATAAATAACATATCCATCCATCCTAGCTTCTTTAGGTCTTTTATTTCTACACTTGAACTAGATAGAATGTACAGATTTTAAAAATTAACTAGAAACCCCTCTTGTTATAGTAGTCTCTCCTACATTCATGCTTAAATTTGTAGACCTTGATTTGGACAACATATTTTTGTGAGGCATGTAGATGTATCCTTAATCCCTACTTGGTCTTATATATAGCTAGAGATGGTAAAAAGTCACGACCCAGCTTGACTAGGCCCAATTTGGTCTAACCCAGCAAGTAATTAATGGGCTTAACCTGAGTTAACTGAACTTGGGTTCAGTTTAGATGATAAAAGAAATCAGGCATTAGATCTGGGCTTAACAATTAATCTAACATAATTATATAAAATATTTCATCTTTTTACCACTTTCTTCCTTCCTCCATCTTTCTAATTCTTTAATGACTTTCTTTTTTCCCCCCTCTATTTGATCCTTGGTTGGAAATCTTCCCAGATTGTTAGCTAGGGAATCTTTCTATTGCTTTCTCATATTTTGTTCCTTCCTTTCTTTATTTCATATTTTCTTCATTCCTTACAAATTCCTTGATTGAGGAGTATAATCAGGAACAATTTGAGATTTACAAATGAGTTTCTTGAACAATTATATGCTTGTTCTTTCTTTCCTTAATTATTACTTGCATTAGAAATTTATTTCTAGTGCTAAAAGTGTACATCTTTATTGATGAAGCTGAGAATTAAGGATCAGTCAACATTGGTTGGGTCAACAAATTAGGTTATTGGGTGGGCTTCAAAATGACTGAAATTCAATGAAGGTAAGGTTGAAGTCAAGCAACGTGAGCCAGACTCGACTAGGATGCAGAATGTACTTAAACTGACAGGTAACCTCAGGCCCCGCCCCGGTATAGCCCATTGTCAATTCTACATATACTTATTCTTCACATAAAAACTTTTAAAATATGTTCATTGAATAAAATAACATCCCAACCTGTAATGTAATCTAAGCTTCAAATCATACTTTAACCGTCTAGCTTATTCTCTTTTAACATTTTTTAGCCCTTACCTTCACTTCCATATTCATCTGAGTCAAGCATACATTGACTCAACTTTTAATTTGTATCTACACGACTACTACTTGACTCCTGTCTTTGGCTTGGGACATTATATTAATACTCCCCTACTTGCATTTGTTCACTTTAATAGTGAAATATATTCATAAAAATGTCATCCTCCTTTGATTCCTCAAAATTCTTATTATAAAATACCTTCAACTATAAATTCTCAATATATATTGGCCTACCACCAGAGTACCTTTAATTGTATTTAAAAGTCAAACTTCATATCATCAAGATTAATCTTTTTTAACAGTACTATTTTTCTTAATATAGAGTAATCATCTTCATTAATATACATCTACAAATTATAAGTTGTACAAGTCAACTATAGGTTCTTTCACAACTTAAGCATTCTTCAAATGTTTTGTGTGGGAACTTATACATGGAATCTTTGACTACTCCATACCTTAAATCTCTAGCATTGTATATGATTGAAGTATAGTTCAAATAAAAATAACTATCCTCCATCTTATCTCATTAAAGGTAGCAACTTGAACCACCATAATAGGTCTCCAAATATATATCTCAAAAAGAATGAATATATTATAAGTTAAATAATAATTAAGAAGACTGGGAAAACTAAGGTTAAAAAAGAGAAATTAAGAATAACTATAAATGATACTAATCTCATTAAAAACACAAATTTTACAAACAAAGCTAAGATAACTAAAGGAAGCTAGCTAGCACATTCTACTAATAGTGATCAAGTGTATAACAATTATGCAAATAGTTAATGATTAAGCAATTCGACAACAAAAAAATCCACAATTTCAAAAGCCTTGAAATTCATAAATTTTGAACTTCACACGCGCGATTTTAGAAACTCCCTTCACAAAACCTCCAATTTCACAAACATTAAATTATCGAAACCCCCAAATTCACTGTAGCATAGACATGCAAGACAAATTTCCTATCTCAAAAATGTAGCATATTTGAGTTTCAATACATATACTTTTTTGCTCTTAAAGGCTCCATATCATATCACGTTTGAAAGAGTTCTACTCTTTAAAAATTAACTTCTCCTGCAACACCTTTCAATTTCTTAGACGATGGATTTGCACTTCTAACACCTTCTGAATCAACAAGAAATGACTCTAAGAATATCAAACTATAACATGATTTAGAAGAAAAATATCAAATTCACAGTAAGTTTGTTTATGTTTAGATCGAGTTAATTATATGTACAATCCATATTTGATTTTTATGTGTGTACAAATTCACAGTAAGTTTGTTTAGCAAAGTTTTATCTACAAATTATATAAGTTCTAATTTCTTTAAAATTTTATTTGATTTTATTGATGATTTGCAACTAATAGATGAATTACATTCTCCAACAAGTCCAAGGTTTGATTTTGCTGTTAGAAAATTATTTAGATTTTGCCTTTAATATATAAATTCAAAGCTTTTATGATTGTCCCAATAACCTAATATTTAATGATAAAGACTTAAATTAGTTTCAACCGTATTTGTTTCTTTAGATGATTAATGTAGCTAGTTATATGTACAATACAATCCTGAAAGATTTAATTGGTAATACAAAATATACTTATAAAAAGGTTATTGTAATTATTTCACATGTTAAAAAGTAAATCGAACTTTAAACTTTTAAGATATTTAATTTTTATTATAACAACTAACAGATAATATAAAAGTTTTAAAAGGAATATGTTTTTTAAAAGTTGACTCAACTTCAAATATATTTTGTTACAGAAATGACCGGCTCAATCTATAAATATTTTGAATTTTTTCACAATTATCAAATTATATCTATACTTGTTTCCACACGTATAAACAATATTTATTTGTATAAATTTTATATAAAAAAAAGTATTCATGTTTAGTACATTATGGTGAAACCAATCAGTATTTTATTATAAACTAACATATGTTGAAAAAAATTAATGTTTACATAAAAAAGATCATTATATATATATAATGTTATAATAACCATTCTTCACATATATATACCACAGAAAAGTGAATTTGATTTTAGACTTGCATAATACATAAAAAGTTTAGAGAAAAACTTAATATCCATGAAATATCTTAACGTATTTTTAAAATTATTATCCATATTCATGTACTATAAGACTTTCAAGTTTAAAAAACTATAATTTTAAAACTTTTATATATTTTTCAATAGTGCACACTTCATATTAAATATATGGACATAAATAAACAGAATAATCTGACGTGATTCCAATGCCGATGTATTTGCCCTCAATCATTGTACTGGAAATGCTTTAATTAATATCTGTCGAAGCATCATCCACTCTTAACCCAATCCCCTCCTACTGAAGACTCAAGTTGATTGATAAGCCGATGCAGTTCCATAAACAAGAGATTTTTAACGTTGAGATCTCCAGATAAAACAAGAAGATCAGTTGGGATGGAGAGGAAAAGAAAAATAATACATCTGCTTGCTTTTCTTGCTTTATGAGTTCAAAAACGCTGAGTCAAGTGCCACATAAGAACAAACTTCTTTTATGTATATCAATAACGAGTTACATAGATTGTTGATTACAATATTTGCAAAATAATACTGCTGCAAAGTGCCAAGCACTCTCAAACCAAACAAACACGAGTGGGCTAAGACAAACAAGAAGGGTGAAACCGATGTTCCCTTTAAGATACCCAAAGGAAATATGAGGCCACAACGCATTCACAAAAGAACGATATACAAGATACACAAGTAATGAATAAGACCAACCCAAAACTCACAATTGCATCCTAAACAAACCAAATTAATCATGGCTAATGGCTATGCATCAATGGTTGTACCTGTTCTCGCCTGTGATATTCGGTTAGCATAGATAGTCACCAATCGCAACTGCGTACTGTTAAGACCCTCCAGGTAAGGCAAAAATGCTTTTCCAAGCATTATGTAAATATCCACCAGACAGAAAACAACAGTCTGCACCAAACACAATCGCACAACAAAATATAAGAAAATAAGACTATAAAAGCAGATTTTGAAAATGCTTTCCGAAGAAACCAAATACAAAATTTTAAAGAGAGACTCTATATCCAAGGATTCAGTGCCTTCAAGAAATATTGTCTGTGCTTGACTGACTTAATATAATATGTCTCACAGTGGGTTGCGGTTATTTTCCTATATGTAGCATAATAAATGCAATAACCAAATATATAAATCCCATTACCTTGCGAACATCAGCACTCTGGTTTCCAAAGGCTTCAAAAAGAGCAGGCAAAAATGACGATAACTGGGCCATAAGTTCCTCTTGAGAAAGCCGGCCAACAAGCTGAAAGAAGATCAAATAATTACTAACCTTCATAGAATATCAAATGAAACTACAAATTCACAAGAGTATCTGCTACAATAATCCCTGAACTTCTCTGCCAAGGGGAAATACCTTGGTCAAACAATTTATACAATTGACAAGAGTTTTTTCATCTTCAGTAACCAAAAGAGGGACAACAACCTGCAGTTTCAGTTATAGACAAAATTAAAAGGTAAAAAAAGGAACCAACACAGATATTTGTTTTTATCAAAAGAGAAAGGAAAACTTTGAGGTGCCCCTCTAATATGTGTGTGTGAAAGAGTGAAGATAGAGGAGGAGAGAGTGGGAGAGAGAGAGATACACTTAAACATCTGAAGGGATCATATTGAGACAACACAATTGTCAAACAGTGTTCAGCTTCATTTGAAACCTTAATATGGATGGAAAAAATAAGACATTAGAGAATAAGGTAAAATAAAAAGAGAATGAAAACTAAGATGAGAAAAGGAGAGAGCGATTACTTTTGAAGTTAAATCTTTTGTAACATGAAGCAGCTTCTCTATCACAATTTCAACAGAGTCCTCCATGGCATCTTTCTGGAAACATGGCAGGAATAAAAGAAATTTTGAATGATTATTGATAAAGAAGGAAAGCAGTTGACAACCAATAACAAGCAAGACCAATACCTGGTTTTTGAGCATTTCAATTATTAGTGAAAGAGCGAGTTCCCTGATTGATGAATCAGAATCGTCTAAGACTTCAAGAACAGCAGTCAAAATCTGATTGAAGTACTGCAAATTACGGAATTGCCATAAACTAAGTTAGACGCATATAACATAGAGGGAAAAAAGTTATTGGACAATTGTTCATTCAAGGGCAACAACGATGAAAGAGAGAAGTAGAAAGAAGCTCCTGAAAAAACTAATAAATGACAACATATCCTTGGCAATGAAATTGCTAACTGTATATCAGAAAGTAGACAAACCCTAATATGTTGTCAACAGCATATGATGCCTTTTAATTATCATAAATTCAGGATAATAGGAAAAGACGTCCAAAAGCCAAAATCTCTTATTACAAAAGAAATTTAGTCAGAATCGTTATGACATGTGCAACTATCGCCTGCACTGATAATGTAAACAATCAAAGCTACATTATTAGCATCACACAATTGTGCACCAAAATCACAAAGGGTCATCATATGACCGAGAACCAGAATCCACAAAATGTACGAACAAAAAGAGTGAAAGGAAAGAGATTCTGATCATACTTTAGACCAAACAGTCTGATCATTAGCCATTGAAGCTTTGATTAGCTGCTGAAGAGCACCGCACTTGGCTCCTGTAGGGCTTTCCGTACTTCCACTGCAAACCTAGAAATAAAAAAGGTGTACATTCATGAATCGCAAACTTGCAGGTGTTCATGAAACTGGGTTTCAAATCAATCATTAGCCAAGAAAATCATGAGGTCAAATATCTCACCAGGTGAAGCATTTGAGGAATACTAGGGCCTGTCTCTGTAAAAGGGTTGATCTTTACAGCAGCAGGTTTGTGATCATCAAGGTCCGACACAGGAGCAGTGTCAGGGTAAAGTCCAGGGCTCTTAGCAACCACAATAGCTTCAGATATCACCATCCCATTAGTGGCCAAACGTGGAGTAGACAGAGCATCAAAGTTCATGCAAGCCAAATCCATGGTACCAGTCTCAAAATTCTGATACAAATTCTCGTGAGTCTCAGCGGAAGCTACTGGGTCAATAATTCCTGTAATCAGTGTTGATTCTTGGTTAGAGCTCCACTTCCTGCCCCCATCACTATCAATTGAACCAGTAGAATACTTTCCAAATAAATGACTTCTCTTTGCTACACTCATATATCCTTCCTCTGAAGATGTTCCAACAACATCAGATGGATCATACAACGACTTAGTCCGTTGTCTTTCTTTCTTGTTCTGTAGATAGTTCATCAAGTCCACCTCAATTCGAGGTGTGAATTGTTTAAGAGCTCGTCTTAGAGAATTTTGTTCTTCAACTGACAAACTAAGAATAAAATGAAGAACAGCTCCCGAGTCAAAGTGGGAATAAACTGATAAAATGCATGTAATAGCTGCTTCCTTGAGCTTGGTATTCTTATCATGGGCCAATGGTGTCAACTTAGCTAGCCATAGCTTCAAGATGCCCATGTTACCAGCACCTTCGGAATTCATTGCATGCTTATTAAAGGAATTAATAGCAAATTCAATAACAGCTAATTTGGCCTTTGGAGATCGTTGTTCATCCAGTGATCGGAGTAAGGAAGGTAACAGAGTATCAACACCATAGGTTTTACCTACAATATCCAAAGTAGTAGAGCAAGGTTGCCTAACCAGTTCCTTGGGATCAATTAAACGTGAGAAAACATGCGGCAATATTCTTTCCATGTAACTCTCAAAGGGCTTTCGGCATGATGGAATGATATCTGCAAGGGTTGAAAGAGCTGCTTGTGCAACTTTATGATGAGGGTCATCCAGGTGCTGGAAAAATAACTTCATTACTTTTTCAAAATTTTGTAGAACTTCTTGAATCCCTTTTGTGCCCTGCCGCAGTAAAGATCGAAGATAATTGAAAGCAGCCACCCGAGCATTCCAGTCTGAACTTGGACTGAGACCCTCGCTCAAAGCATCACCGAGAGATGAAGGACCTTCCACATAATTTGACACATCCCCAAGGGAGAGCTGGCTATCATCAAAACTCCTTCTCCTTCCAGCAGACATCCGCCCAGTTACATTTTTTCTTAGAAGTGGTTTTTGGAAATTGGGAACAGAACTATTGTGTGAATCCCTGAAGTTTACATCTTTGTAAGGTGTATCCACATACTGTCTGTAAAAGTTTGAGTTCACAGAACGCCTAGCCTCCCTTATGTCATGGTTTTCTTCAATAAAGCCTCTTTCCTGCAGTCTTTCAGAAGCCCTTTTATCTGAGAACGATGACAATGCTGACACAGATTCAGTTGCTGCACTACTACGGTAAGATAGTTTAGCAGTTTCTTTGGAAGCTTGAATTTGAGTGATAATATCAGACAAAGCCAAGCCACCATTACGATTACCACCTTTGCTGATGTTGGAATCTGTTGATTCAGCCATCGAAGAGTTTAAAAGGTGACTGGACGCTGGAACAGCTGCAGGAAATGGTGGATCACGAGAAGATGGAGGTTCAACTCCTGTGCTAGGAGCAATAAAAAAAATTTAGCTGCTCAGAAATGATACGAGATTTAGTTTACCAGTCATTTAACACTCTTAACATAAAAACAGAATCAGATTCCTGTCCTACTAATACAGCACTTTAATGGAATAGTCATTCAGTACCTAGATCCAAGCTAGATGACCGAAGACTTGAAGGATTTTGTTTGTCAGATACTTCCAAACCTCTAAGCATGCTTTCAATTGCCGTAACTTTCTGTTTGCTAGAATGCAAAACACTTTCCAGACTACGCTCACTTCCTTTACCAAGAGATTTTGCCTGTGACAACATAAGGCCTGAAGAAAGTGAATTCCCAGATGACAAACTTGAAGTTCTATCCATTGCAATTATGGCAGAAGTTCCATATCCGTGAAAGTTTGCGGGGGCAGACGCCTGCGAGGCAAATGACATCTGAGAACTTCTATCCCGTAGAGAAGGAGATGCATGTCGCCTATGCAAACCCCCATCCTCTTCATTAATAAGCTGCATAAAAGAATGTTCCACTGTAAGAAAAGCTGAAATGAAAGCCATCAAGATATAGTCATAGGAAAAATATAAGTTGTACCCGTTGAATAACAGGATCAAAGGATGAAAATAAGCGACGTGATCGTTCTGGCCAAGTTTTTGCAAACATTCTATAGCACATTCTTGCAGTTGACCGTACCTGTCAGATTACATAGATTATAGACATCTTTGTGACTTCAAAGCACGTATGACTGAACTATCAGAATTAGGCATCTCTATTACTGTTCTCAGTCAACTCAGTGAACCATTAGATCTATTGTTTTCACATAAAACTTAGTTAACCTCATATCATGAGAATTCCATTGTGGAGCCGTGAAAGAGCAATTCACACAGCTGAGCAAGGGTCTCAGGGAAACCTTCTACACAAATATCAAAGAGTTGCAACATCATAATTTAAATACCTCACTCATTGCATCTGCAACACAGCACCTTATTAGATCTTCATAAAGTTCAGCTGACCGCAGTATTTCTGGAGTATCAGGCCAATGCTCTAGAATCAACAGTGCATATTCACAACATCTGAAGTTCACAGGTAAATGCAAATGTGACATATTAAACAAGTAAAAAAAATAATCATAGAGAACAAGTTGGTTGATAGTACCTTGCACGGAGAACTGCACTGCGGTCATTCTTTGCACAATCAGCTATGCGAGGAAGCACACGAGAAACTTTGCAGTTACGTAACATCTGGAAAAGCAGAAAACTATGCAATGAGAATGATATCTTCAGAAAAAAGAGATGTACAAATTCATGTGAAGGTGGAAAGGTAGATCACCGTTTTTATGCAGTTATCTGCAGACTCTGCAATCACAAGTACAGTTATCACAACCAGCTTGAAAAGGACCTGATTATGATAACAGAATAAAGACATAGTCTCAAACCTAACAAATAGTAATAAATAGCTCACATGTTAATGGAGTAGAAGCTGAAAAAGAGAGAACTTACAGGGATGAACATCTCAGCACATGCCTCAAAATCACCCAAGAGCTCCTTTGACAAAAAGCATAACAGATGGCAAGCCTTGAAGAATGGAATACCAAGTTAGAATAAGGTGAGTATACAGTTTGAAAGATCTTTTGCTGTAAACAGATCTAAAGATATTTAAACTGTGGAGAAAGTTCTCAAAGCAATATTACTGGCCTTGCTGCATTGTAAAGCAGCAAAACATTCCATATCCTGTTCCACAATATTTGCTGCTACAAGTATAAGAGATTGCAAACACATATATCATTCCTACTTGAGGCAAACAAAATTCCACGCTCCAGTTCTAACATATTATCAAATCAATTGTCCTCACTGATATTTCCAAAACCTGATCCACCCTTACCTTAGCTCACTCACATATAAAAGCACAGAAAGAGAATACTAGCTAATTAAACCACAGAAAAGTACGCAGAGCATAGGAAAGATTGCATAAACCATCACACATCCCAAAACAAAGTCTTAACGGTTGTTTGAAAAGCAAAAACTGAAATAAAAGTTATTTCGGCTTTGACATAGTCTCCCAAGATCAGAAGATAGAAATTTTTTATCTCCATAAAGTTAGTAAAAGAATTAGCTATACCTGTTTCACTATGCTAGACCTTCGATCGGACAACTGGGTGCTTAGTGGACCAACTAGTTGCTTCAAGAGCCCCGCAAAAGATGGATAATCAACAGCACCTGAAATTGTTCAGTACATTGAAACTCTCAATTTTACAGAAATAAACCTGATTTATTTGCAAAGACTAACACTCACTATGGGAAACCTAGAAGCTATAACAAATTTGCACTGCAAAATGCAAAAGAAAACAGAGAACAGAAAAGAAGGAAGAGTGAGTTTCCTTTCTAGATGGATATGATATACAAGGACAGAAAGCTAAACAACAAGGATTCAGCTGCAACATGCAAATGGAAACACAAACATAAGCAAAGTAGACTTTATATATGCATAAAATTAAATTATGAAGTATATCACTTTCATAGTGTCAAAAATCTACAGAAGGAAGAAGTTCCATAGGATAGGAAAAGAAGAGGAGATAACCCTTCTATCAAAATCTTTCAAAACAAAATTAAAAAGGTCATGAGATATTCGCAGACCAAACAAGAAATCACTTGGTCAACATGCAAAACACAGACATGATGAGCATAATTAAATATAAATTGAACTAACAAACCAGATGAGTGGAGGGACAAACCTCCTAAAACAAGGCCTTCAACTCTCTGCATGGCTGCTATGCGGACAGACCAATCCTTTTCTGGAATTAAGGTAGAAGCAATCTTCTCAAATTCCCTTACTAGCTCCTTTTCTGAGTAAACTTGAATAGGTTCAATAGGTTTCTCGGTTATATCATTTGCAGCTGCTTTATAGGAAAATAAATCCAATATCAATTTGAATACAATTACAATTTTTCTTAATGATTGAAATATTTCCAAAACATAATCAATATAATTATATAAGGAAAAGCATTGGCAACGAGAAAACTTGATTTCACAGATAAGAATTTGGGAACAAATAAAACCTATGAACAGTTTGCCACTTTATTCCATGAGGGTAAAACAAAAGTTTGAAAGATTTCCTATGATTAACTAACTATTAGAGAATCACGAGAGATGTATAGTACCTCAAGAGCAAAGTTTACAAATACAACACAAATGTCTCATGGAATATGACGTTAAAATATGCTAACCTCCAAACAAAGACATCTCCTTTGCAGAACTCTTGGCCTTTGGGCTACTTTTCTTCGGGTTAAGACTCACGGGCTTCATTTCTCCAGTAGTAAAATTACCCACAAGCCCTTCTGAGGGGCGAACTTGTGGTTCAATCTTCTCTAGCCTCGCATTGATATCTTTAATCTGCAGTTAGTTGCCAATATAAGTTATAAAAGAAGTGGAACCTCCTTTTGCCATGGAGTAAAGACAAGATTCAATTGATGTGGTTTTCGTTCTGTGCAGTGATCTTATTTAAGAACATGGCAGACACAGTGACCAAAGGATAAGTAGTTTCCACTTGCAGGTCCTGTTCAGGTTATGAGAAACAGTGTAAATACAATGTTGGTTAGACATTCACCATATAAGAAGGAAGGTTATGGCGATGGAGCTCATCACGAAACTGAGGCCCAGATTGTGAATACATTTCCTGAAAGAAAATAGGTTAGATAACCTTAATGGATGCCCATCTCCCAAATTAACATGAGCAATGAAAGCCCAATAGAAAACTAATCAAATAATAACAATGAAACTAATCTCACTAACCTCAATGCACAATAATGCTGCTTCCCTAACACCAGGATTTGGGTCATTCAACATCTGTAAAATCTGATAAACAAAAGAAATTTAAACCTTAATTTTGAACCATGAAACTCTAATTCTAATTTAAAAAGCATCAATTGTTGGTTGAACATACAGGAGGAAGAATCGCCCGCTGAAGAGGGAGTTCAGTGGATGCAAAAAGACTAATTGCCGAGGTGACCGTGCGAGCAAACTCTTCCCTGATTCTCCAGCTTCTATGTGTCCAAGCAAAAGTGCCTGCTCTCTCAACTATTATTGTAGGAGAAGAAACCTGAATTTTGGAAAATGCATATTCAAGCCCAGACTTCCTATTCATTTATTCATAACTTCATGCAATTGCTAACACTGAAAAGTTGAAATTCTTGATTTTATTTTCTTTTCTAAAATAAAACATAAATTCCTTAGATTATCAACCCGATATTAATCAAACTACACTGAAACATGCAATGAAGAATCAAAGATCCAATAAATCAACAGAATAAGTAACTAACAATACAAGCTAACTCAAACACACCAACACATATAAAGCCTTTAAAACATTTAGAAAAGCTAAGATAATGTAAATTTTGTATTCGAATTCCAAACTTTACTTTCCTAATTCTGCAGACTACCACTATACAGACCTCCATAAGAGTGAGTAAGAGCCGCCGGGCAGCGTCTCTGACGGGCTGTTTGGCATCGCCTAACCGTTCAACGACGGCGGGGACAAGTGCATTAAAATGCAATTTCAAATGGTCGCCGGACAAAACGGCTGCGGAGGCCAGAGACTGTAGAGCACCCTGAGAGACCTTGAAATTGTTGTCTTTGAGAAGATCCAAGCAGCAGTCCACGAGCGAAGTCGTTTCGGAAATACTCAAGCTCTTCCTGGAAGCTTCTAGAAGCTGGTGCAGCCTCTCCACTCCGGCCATACGCTCCTTGGTGTCCTTAGCACGCGCCAACTCCAGCGCCTCCTCCATTGTAGACAACGCAACCTCCGGCTACCTCGATCTGACACAGCGAAGCTTAGATCTTACTCCGATTGGTTTAAAGAAGGCAGAGAAAGAGAGAGAGAGGTGTTGGTTGACAGAGAAGACAATTGTGAGACTCTAATTTGTTGAGGTGGGCTCGAGGATTAGGGGGTGCGTAAGTTTACACAGCATCGGGTGAGTATTATTGGGTCGGATTCGGGTAATTTCAAATTTGTAGTCCGAGCAACGAGGCCCTTTTCCTTTTCTTTTTCTTTTTTTAAGGACGGTTCAATGTATTTCGTATCATACTAGTTGGTATCGGTCCAAAAATGATACAAAACTGGTCTATTAGTACCGGTTGGTACCAACCTTGTAAATTTTACAAATTTGAGGACCATTTTACAAAAAAAGAAAAACTTAACAAACCCCTCCCCTGACTCTGCAACTATCTCGTTGTCTCACATTTCTCTCTCACTCTCTCTTTGAGTTCTTCTATCCGGAAACTCTCCTCTTTGGCGGCTCTCTACCATTATCTCTTCCTCACGGTCACGGCTCACACATGCATAACCCACTGCCCAATCGTTCTCCAGCCACTGCCTCCAAGATTCAACCGTCCACTCCACTGCCCAATGCATGTAGAGTGTAGAGTGTAGCAGAATCTGCAGATTTGGAATTTTATTTTTCCACATCCAAATCTAGATCCAAACCTGACTAGGGCTGAACTAAACCAAACCAACCTGACTTTTAATTGCATTTTTAAATTTTATTGTGTGTTTTTTACTCTTAATTGCAATTGTATTATATTTGGTTGTGTATGTGTGTTTTGTGATTGTTCGAATTATTTGTGTGAGTTGGAAAATTTGGGTTTGAAAGTTGTAATTTTTTTAAAGTGTTTGAAAGTTGTAATTATTTGTGTGAGTTTGTTCAATATCAATATAATTTACGTATTGCAAATTTATGAAGAACAGTAATGCATTGGAAAATTTAGATTTGAAATTTGGAATTGTTTGTATAAGTTGGTTTGATTTAATATAATTTATACATTGTCAATTTTCGAAGAAAATTAGTGCATTGGAAAATTTGGATTTGAAACTTGGGATTGTTTACGTGAGTTGGTTCAATTTCAATATAATTTAGACATTGTCAATTTGTGAAGAAAATTAATACATTGGAAATTTTGGGTAAGAAACTAAGGCTATGTTTGGTTGGAGGTTTAGTAATGGAATGAAAAATTATTCCATCATTTGGGAGGAGTTACCTCTGATTTTAGAGGTTTAAGATGGAATGTAAAATGATAAATATATACTACCTAATATACCCTCAATAATTTTTTATAATATCAATTATACACTCATCCTTATTAACATATGTTTTGCTCTATCAAAGATAGAATAGTCATTCATTATTATTATACATATGTAACATTTTATTACATCTATCTTCCAAATAACATTTCACTATATTATTCCATTCCTCTCAAATAACAATTTTCTAATTTTAAATCCATTTACATTCCATTCTATTATAAACTATTTCATTTCATTTCATTAAAAACCTTACATCCAACCAAACATAGTGATGTGAGCAGGAGTAAGGATCATCATGGAGATTGGTGCATAACGGGGGCGAGCTTCTCATTCCAGTTGGACCTATGTCCAGTGCTAGGACCGAGAGACTCAAGGAGGCTCTCCATACGCATGTAAGCCAATTTGTGGAGAGGATGGAGTGCACCAAGCCTATTGGAAGAGAGCTATCGGAATCACAACCTAAATTAATTCATTTATCTCAAATCCTTGGATTGGACTCACTTGGAACTTGAAGACCATTGTATTGGGCTGCGCATCATCACTTAAGCAGAGACACGCCTATGATCAGACTTGAGAGTGCGTTGGACCAGGCCTAAGCGTGTTTTTTATTACTCTATTTTTGGACTTGTTTTAAGTTATATTTATTTTGGGCTTCGATGTATTATTTAGCTCAAGTCTTTTATTATTTAAGCTAGGTATAAATACCCTCTTTAGGGTTAGGGAAAGACAACTTTGAGATCAGATTATTCTTGTGTTGCCGCAAGCCACAAAGTGAGGATTTTCACCTCTTGTTCTTGTTACATTAGGAATCAACAATTCACTTATCAATTTCATCAACATTGTGGCGTGTTTGTTTGGTTCAATTTTTTGGAATTAATTCCCATCATCTAGGTTGCTTGGAACGGGTGTCCCTGAGGTTTAGTAGGAGTGAATTCCTTATATATCCCTTTCTTTTCAATTGCATTAATTCTGTCCTATTAAAGAACATCATAACCGAACCAAAAGAATCAAGAAATCTTCATCATTCTACAAGTCGATGCTTCTTCATTCTTCCAAAGAGTCACGAACAGACCATCATCAATCCACGCATCTCTTTCACTTGCGTTATTTTTGGTATCAGAGCTACGGTTCAAGGTAAATTCCTATTTACCTCTTTTCACAGTTAGGGGTTGTTCACCTTTGTTCATTGTTCTTCTTTGATACCGTCAGTTGTTCAACCAAACCTAGGGTGTGAAAATTTCAGCCTAGGGTTTCTTGGATTCTTGATTTATTTATCTTCTTGTAATTTACCCAAAAAAATGAAAAAACGAAAAAAAAATGACGACAAACAGAATATAAAAAACAAAAAACAAAAAAAAGAAAAGAAAAGAAAGAGAAAAGAAAAGAAAAGAACGTCGTACGCATATATATATATAAAAGGGCCTTAAAATTCAATTGTTACTTGTTTGATTTAGATTGAATTCTACATTGTCTTATCTCGGCTTGGTGTGTTATGCGTTGTGATCATTACTTGGGAATATTGTTGTTGTTAAATTTGAACTTGCATTCCACATTTTGGGTTATTGATCGGTTGATGCTTGAATTATGAAGTGTAACTTGGATTTCAGAGGAGATTGAGAGGCAAAAGGCAGAGTGTGTGAGCTTATTTGAGGGTGTCATTGCCGTGACTTAAAACACGAGAGGAGTGACCTCATTTGAGTGAAACACGTGAGGGAGTGTGTGAGGTTGTTTTATTGCTAACATTTGTTTTGCAGGAAACTAGCCATTAAAATGTCTCAGGAAGGATCTCCAGAGGGTAACCAAGGAGGGGGAGTTGAATGCTTTCATTTTGAAAGCTATGCAACAACATTTCGAGAGAATGGATATGATATTCAATGAATTGAGGGAGGATCTGGTGAGACATGACCAGGAGCTTACAGAGATTAGGCATGAAGGGTGAGGAGAGCCCCAAGGAAGGCATGATGCGCAACGTCAACCCCCACCACCACCTCGTCGTCAACTGCCTAGGTACGAGTATGAGGATGGCGTGTATGATGATGAGGAGGAGGGACTAAAGGTGCGCATGTATAGGAGAACACAGCGAGCTGAGCCACATGATAGGTGAGATAGAGACCTCAAGTACATCAATACGCAAATTCCAACCTTCAAGGGTAGGAATGATGCCAAGGCTTACCTAGAGTGGGAAAGGAGGGTGGACTTGATTTTTTAGTGCCACAATTTCTCAGAGGACAAAAAGGTAAAGCTTGCTGCTGTTGAATTTTCTGACTATGCATTGATATGGTAGGACTAGTTGGTGACTTCCAGGAGGGGAAATGGGGAGAGACCGATTACTACTTGGGCAGGCATGAAGGCTTGCATGAGGAAGAGGTTTGTACTATCATACTATTATAGGGAGATGCATCAGAAACTTCAAAGACTCACTCAAGGGTCTAAATCAGTGGAGGACTACCACAAGAAGATGGAGATAGCTATGATCCGAACCAATATAGAGGAGGACCCGGAGGCAACCATGGCACGATTCTTGAGTGGTTTGAATAGGGAGATAGCTAATGTGATAGAATTGCAACACTACGTGGAGTTAAGAACATGGTGAACATGGCCATGAAGGTGGAGAAGCAAATCAAAGCTAGAGTGGCAACAAGAAGTGGGGGCGAATTTAGTTAATCATGGAGTTTAAAATGGCCCAAGAGAGAGGAGAATTCGAAAGATAAGGGGCTAGACTTCAAGGAGACACCCAAAAAGCTGAATATAGGGTCTAACCCTAAAGGTACACCTAATGCCCAAACTTCTTCTACTAAACATTCTAGCATTAAATGTTTTAGGTGTTTGGTCATGGACATATTGCATCAGAATGCCCTAATAAGAAAGTAATGTATATAAGGGATAATGGGGTGATAGATTATGATGATGATACTGTAGGAAAATCCCGGTGTGTGCATCACATACACACGGTGCGGAAAATAAAAAAAATTGTTCCGGGACATTCCCGAAAGCCAGGATCTATGTGTCTATATAACGAAGTATCAGAATTCTCAAACCACAACGACCAAAAGAGACCGTCTCTAACAGTATTCACGCAGAGGTTGGAGAACCTAATTGGGCAAACCCTTTGACCCGGGAATAGCTAGAATAAAGTAAAGAGTGTTAGCTCTTACCTTATTCTAGGAGAGCCAAGGAGAAGACGATGAAGAAGCTTGGAGAGGAAGAGGGTCGTGTATGATGGAGAGAAAGCTTGAAAATTCATACTTTTAAAATTCAAC
>JANZLH020000156.1:3941317-3954004 GCA_026770325.2 Erythroxylum fimbriatum | reverse complement strand
GCCTAATTAAACTATAATCAAGCTTCATCTAACTACAAATTACAAATCCTCGACCAAGGCATATTCATAATAATGCAGTTAAATGCGTGACAATGTAAACTACCAATCCAAACAACACAATAAATATCCCAACATTTAATTGAGCTTTAATCAATAGCATCACTACAATCTATAAACCCTCGACCAAGGCATATTCATAAATCATAGCTAACTATAGACTAAGCTACTCCCTTTGAAGCCCGATAAACTCCAGCCATCACTGCATCTTCAAGAGGAGAAAAACCCTAGCCACACATTGCAACTGGGAACACCGCAACTCACGGCGAACCCTAGCTCCTCACGGTGGACATCGGCACCTGCAAAAACAGAAGATAAAAACTAATGGAAACTAAATCCCAGGGAACCCCGAAGGGAACCCTGGGCGGCGACGACTACCGCTCACGCTCTACTCGCCTCTCTCCCGAAGGTATTCTCTCTGTGTTTCGTCTCTCTGTGTTTTCTGTGCGAAGTCGAAGCTGCTCCGATAACCTAATTCGGCAGTATTTAAAGGATGGGTCGCGGGCCCGGGTCAGCACAGTGAGAGGATTTATCCATTTTTTTGTCCGGATACCCGACGTTCGCTGCGGCGAATGGCTGTAGTTTGCTGCAGCGACTGAATTTGGTCATTCGCCGCAGCGAATTTTGTTACACGAAAACATTCGCTGCGGCGAATGTTTGCGTTGACTCGCTCCGGCGAATGGATGGCTTCTCCGCGGCAAATTGAATTTCTCTATTGTTGACTCAATTGTTCCTACACAAATTTAACACTTTTGCAGTATCAATTGTCCCAATAACAAATATGCAGAATTAACAATAAATGGTGACAAAGTACTAGCAATTTGCAGATTGTAAAAGCTCGATGCAAGGAACCAAATTAAGCATATAAATCATAAATTAAGAGTCAACAAGTGCATTAAAAGTTATGAAAATGCAAGTTATGAAAATGCAGCCAATTAATATTATAAACTTGGGTTCAATCATGTATTTATGTAATTGTTATGATTAAGTCTATATATTAAAGAGTCATAGGCGAGCATTTTAATATTAACTTATTATTATTAATTATTAATTGTTATTAGCTCTTAACGGCCGTGACTAATAAGTCATAACTATGAATTGCATATTAATTATTATAATATTATTATTAAGTACTATATATGAATATTAAGTATATTAATTAATTATAATTATACATGGACGACTATGACTTGTTAAGTCACTGCTGTGACAAGAGTATAATGCGTAAAAATCAGAGTCGTTCATGAAACAGACAGTGGGGTGGAAGCGTGGTTGCTCTTAGTAGATGGTAAGTGCATTATAAACGTCGTCGCCTTCAAACAAAAAACAAAACATAAGAAAATGGCATGAGTCATGGCTGTGACTAAATAAGTCACAGGGGTGACAGTGAGAGGTAAGGAGTAAAGAATGGGAGCTATTGGATGAAGGGGATGGTGGGATGGAATTGTGTGGTCGTTCATCCTATCGTCCTTAGTATATATATACTTAATAAGTGCATTATAAACGTCGTTGCTTTAAAAAAAACAAAACATAAGAAAATGACACAAGTCACGGCTGTGACTAAATACGTTACATGCATGACAATGAGAGGTAAGAAGTAAAGAATGGGAGCTGTTGGATGAAAGGGACGGTGTGATGGAATTGCCTAGTCGCCGACCCCATCGCCCTTAGTACATATATACTTAAAAATGATTTTAAGTATTCAGAATTTATCTTTGAAGGAAAAGAAGAGATTGAAAAAGACATAATTTACCATATCAGATCAAGATGACTTAAATATAGGAGTGTATCAAAAGTTTTATGTGATGAAAAGATACTACTAAAGTTTAAACGTAATGTTTACATTTAGCTATTAGGTTGACCATGCTCTATAAGGCGAAGTATTGACCTGTCAAATAGGTACATAATTATAAAAGTTAGGAATATAATAATAAAAGACAAATTAAAGGTGACTAATATTAATAGTAAATTAAGATAAACAACGCTTAAGTGATTTAGACATATTAAGAGGGTACAGCCTAATGCTCCAGTGAGAAGATGCGAGAAGATTGTACTTAAAGACTGTAAGAAAAAAAAAAGGTCTAAGGAAAACTAGGGAGAGGTGATTAAAAATGATATGACTATGCCAGAACTTACAGAGCATGGACATGACCTTCAATAGAAACTGTAATATGGTAGGATATGAATAAAGGATCTAGAGTAAAGAAGTCCTTATCGTTCTCGTAAGTCTTTTAAAAAGTTTTCTTTGAGTCTTATGTTTTGTATTTAGCCTAAATACTTAATATTTAATATTTTATTCTAAGTTAGTCATCCCAAATACTCTCTTACTTGGCCTATATATATGTTCTTATAATGGTTTGTTGAATTTGTTTATTAATCTGTCTTCTTTTCTGTTTATGTATTTATTTACTTGTTTTATCTTTTATTTGATTATTTTCCTTATTTTATATTTATTTTAGTTCTTATTTTTATAATTTTTATTTATACAAATTTATTTATTAAATGCTTCCTTACTTAGTCTAAATATTTTTGTAATGACTTGTTAGATTTATTTATTAACCAACCTTTTTCCTGTTTGTATACTTATTTACTTTTTTTTATCTTATATTTTGAGTCTTTATCTTGTTTTATATTTATTGTATTATTTATTTTATTTCTTATTATATATTTTTATTTATACAAATTATATATTTTTATTTTATTAGTAGTAATATCTGTTAGGTCCATTTTTATTTTTATTTTTATTTATTTTCATTTTAATATTTTAATATGTATAAAGCCACACATATATATATATATATTCATTCATGATGTGGGTCTATTAGAAGCAACATTTCTACTAATTAGGAGTAAAGTTACATACTATAAGAATGACTTATTTACTCTGCTTCACATAATCCCTCATTATTCCAACAACAATGAAGGGTTTTCTGGTCCTAATTCTTGTTCTTCTTATCTTACTAAGACTTTTGGTTCACTTTGTAAGGCATTAAAACCTAAAGTATATTGTTAATGCTTAATTGAAGTTTAATTTTTAAAATCTTTTTGCTTTCTGGTTGGGATATATGTAGATTAAAAAAAGAAAAACAGGGCCCTATTTGGGTTTTAAGTCCTTTATGCATTAACTATGCTATTATTTTCTTTTACATTTTCCTTATGTAATGGTTCTCATGTTAGATAGAGAAAGCATATATTCTCCTTGTGTAATGGTTAGATCTAATGGTTCTCTTAACTATTTTAAACAATGTAACGATACATTTTAGGTGGAAGTGGAAGCACTTAAGATCTAAGGACCAAAGCTAATAACTATGATTAAACAAGTGAGAAGGCTAAAGGTGTCTATGCTAGTACTAGGTCAGAAAAGGCCTTCCTCTCTAATGAACTAGTGGGTTCAACTCCACTTTGGTTTTTTTATGCTTGAGTCCTCTTGACATTTTAACAAGTTTGGGTACCTTGCAACTTCAATAGGAGTAGCAATAGTAAAGAGTTTGTGAAGCAATGCATAGAAAATGTAAAGTGTTTGGGCTTTTTTTTTCCTTTTTTTTTAATTAATAATACTTACATGGAATTTATACTCTATATGTCATCCACATAAAAAATGTACTATTTGACATGGATGGTCATGTTAGGATGGTTAGTAAATGGTCTAATGGTGAGTTACTTTTGCAAAAAATTAAAAGTTTAAGTATTTTATTGATCCCTTTTAAGGTTTAGATTATAATTACAATTATAATTACAAAATTAAGTAAAGTTTAAGTTTTTTTAGTAATTAACCTAAAAAACAATAGAGTTGTGTAATTTGAGCAAGGGCCAAAGGATAACAAAGATGACTGAAGTATTTTAAACCATAACATTTATACTAGAATTGAAGTTGAACTATAATGTTTCAAGGCATTCAAGTTGAACCCCAACTTTTACAAAACATTTAAAACAAATTCTATAAGGATGGAAAATCTGACGGAGGTTAGCCTCCATCAGTTAAATGCCACGTCATACACAAAGTGGATTATTTTTAATTTTGCATATTAATGGGACCCACTTCTTGCTAATTTGGTATTCCACAACTATGTATAAAACTAACTTTTTGGTATTTTCGTTCCTTTTTCCTACTCTAACGATACAAACTTAGCCCATTGGTTTTAGACCAACTCCGGTATTTCAGTTTCCCCCTACAAAACCCCACGCTCCTTCCCTTTTCTCTCTCTCCTCTCTTTTGCATTTTTTTGTTATTCTTCAATCATTACTATTTTGATGCTCTTGATTATCATGCATTCTATTTTACTTAACAGTTGATGATTCCTTTGCAAGTTGAGACTGCCTTTCATGAATTTGGTCATTCTCTTCAACATATGCTAACCAAATAAGATAAGGGTCTTGTTTGTAGAATCTGTGGGATTGAGTGGGATGCTATTGAACTACCCTCCCAGTTCATGGAAAATTGGTGTTGTCACAGGTAAATATACATGTGAAGATGGTATTTGAATTGAAGATTTGTATGTTGCTTCCTTTGACCTGATTGTGAATCAATTAAAGAGGGACATATATCTTGTATGGTTCACAACTCCAAAACTTAAGATATTTTCAAACAAGGCTTAATATAACCTCTTGAGGCATTTTACCTCCATTTTGATACATTATTATACTTGTGATGACATGTCCTTGACTGTGAGTCGTAACGCTAGTCAAAATAAAATAACTAACTACTACTATAGCAGTGGTGAGTCTAGGTTGATCCCACAGAGAGTGTGTGCAAAGTTTATAAATAAAATTAAACGGTGTTCAGGAAAAATGTAGGTTTGGATTTTGAAATAAGAAAATAAAATAAAACTGACCTAATGAAAACAAATTAAAAAAAACATGCGAAAAATGATAAAAGTGGGGAATTCAGTAGGGATCTAGTTTTTCGGTTCAATCTTGGCCCACACCGTAATTAAGCATATTTTAATGATTTGTTGTTCTCAAACCTCTCCTAACAACTACTAATCGTGGGTTAATAATTAACCCGAGTTTTCCATTAGGTTTTGTTTAATCAAGATACGATCGTTAATTAAACCTAACCATTAAACAACTTAGGATACGATCTCTAGATTTAATTAGGAAGTAGCATTACAAATTAGGAAAACCAATTAATCAAGGCAACAACCACATACGATGCGTCATTTAACCTAGGTCATGTTATCCCTAATGACTACAAATCATTAGTCGCTACACGAGAATTTCAACATAACAATTACGGATTATATTGAAATTCTAGCAATAGGTTTGAAACTGACAATCATTAAAACCACCAAATTACAATACCTAACGAGTTCATACACAAACAACCGAAAAATTACCCAAATCCGATTATCCATACGCAAAACCCAAATCCGTTAAAATAGGATAGCACAATCAATTTCTAATGAGAGAAAGAAACAACAAAATAATAAAAAAATACTAAATCTGGGTCGTCGGTGTCGATATTACCTCCGAACTGGCGTCAGGACGTTTAGCTCTTCATAGATATTTTTCGAAAAATTACTTCAGCTCCCTTCTTAATCCTTAACCAAAAATCCCTTAATTTTTATTGTTCACTATTCCTTTGATTTGACAAATAAACCTTGAGGTTTATTGTCTATGCCACTGTTCACTGCTTGCTCTTCACTGTGCCAGCGCCAACTCTACAGCATCTTCAAGCTCAAGCTTCCCATGTCCAGCCAGCTACCCATGTCTAGCAAGCCCAAGCTCCTCCAGCGTCTGTGCCGGCGTCCACGAGTTGCTGCCCTTCTCTATTTTTCTTCTACGCGGCACCTGTAGCTTGTGTTGTAGCCTCACTTACGTTATTGTTCCCCTCACTGTAGCTGCTTGTTGTCGCGTCTACGTGGTGTTGTTGCCGACCACGCCTAGGTCTTGTTCAGCGTTGATTTTTCTGCTCCCCTTTATTGTGTCTTCCTCTGTTGATTTAATTTTTCCTATTAAAATGCTACTCTCTTGGCTACCTTCTAACGTTGTCGTTCCTGTTATGTGTCTTTTGATTTAATTTGTTTTTGTTGTCCTCCCACTGAAACGTTGCACTCCTCTGTTTTTTATTTTTCTTTCAATTACTTGCATTGAAATTTTTCTTCTTCTTTGTCTTTCAATTTTCTTTATCCACTCCATGAAGACAAACGAGTACTAGTCTTCAAAACAACTGAAACTTGGTAAGTGAAAAAAATCATAACAACTATCATCCATCTGTTTTATATGATTATTGTGGTAGACATGGTCATATTAGTCACTTTTGTTACATTAGGAAAATGAAAAAACCATCTCAAATGTATGTTTTGAGATCGAAAGGTCAAACTATGATCGTGAAAAGACCTAGAAAGATTTGGGTACCTAAAATGAGATAATGCACTGCAGGTATGCTTCAAAACTGAGACAAAGGAAAATTAATAGATAACTGATAGCAGTTGTTCGAGACCCATAACAAGTGAAATATCGCATTTCAACTATATTAAAAGGAAAAACTGAGGTAATGTTGCCTTTACAGATAAAAACAAAGCAAAGGTCACTGGAATTGGTAAAATCAGTGATTCTAACTCTGATTCAAATGATAATGTTCTTTTTGTTGATAGATTGAAACATAACTTACTTAGCGTAAGTCAATTATGTGATAAAGGTTATAGAGTTACTTTCTATGCTTCACATTGTGAAATAATTGACAATCTTAATAATAATAGTGTATTTATTGGTCCTAGATATCAAAACATATCATGGGCTCAATTGGAAGATATATCTTCTCAAAATGATAAGCGTTTTGTCTCAATAGAAAAGATTCACTTATCTAGCACGGAATATTTAGACATGCTAGCATGGGCATTTTATCAAAATTGTCCAAAAATGAGTTAGTAAGAGAACTGTCGAATTTGAAATTTGAGAGCAATCAGGTTTGTGAAGCTTGTTTAAAAGGAAAACAAATTAGAAATATCTTCCCTCTTAAAAATATTGTGACTACTAACCAGCCACTTAAACTCGTGCACATAGATTTATTTGGTCCTACTAAGATTCAAAGTTTTGGTGGCAAACATTATGGTTTTGTTATAGTAGATGATTTTTTTATATTTACATGGGTTTATTTTCTATCAAATAAAAATGATACTTTTGAAGTCTTTGAGAAGTTTTGCAGGAAAGTTTGGACTAAAAAAGGGTACTACATTACATCAATTTGAAGCGATCATATAGGAGACTTCGATAACAAAAATTTGAAGACTTTTGCAACGAAAATGGTATAACTCACAACTTCTCATGCCCAATGACTCCTCAGCAACATGGAGTTATTGAGAGAAAGAACAAGACTCTCGTAAATATGGCCAAAACAATGCTATATGAAAGTGACCCACCTTATGGTTACTGGGCAGAAGCCGTGTCAATCGCTTGTTATATTCTCAACAAGTGTCTCATAAGATCTATTCTGAAAGAGACCCCCTATGGGATGTGGAAAGGAACAACACTAAATGTTGCTTACTTTCGAGCATTTGGCTGTAAGTTTTTCGTTCTAAATAATAGAAAAGACAATCTTGGAAAGTTTGATGCAAGATTAGACGAAGGTATTTTTTTTAGGCTATAGTACCACTATTAAAGGATTCAATGCATATAATAAAAGAACAAAGAAGATAAAAGAATTGATACATGTGGTATTTGATGAAGCATTACTTCGACAACAGCAGATGACCCAGATGATGAAGAACATTAATTGGTACCAAAAAAATACATGGGAGAATCAAACTACACCTATAATACCTTCAGAATTACAAAATCAAAAGGGACCCTCTAAAGCTAGAACAAAGCAAGCTCCTTTATCTCAACAAGAGCCTATATAACAACAAAATCAATTTGACAAAAACAAACTCTGGAATCTAGTACCTCTTCTGCAAAACAAGTCAATCATTGGAACTCAGTGGGTATTTTGAAACAAACTTGACGAAAATGGTAAGATGGTAAAAAACAAAGCTAGACTTGTAACTTAAGGTTACAATCAACATGAAGGTATTGATATTGATGAAACTTATGCACCTGCTGCTAGATTGGAATCAATTAGAATTTTACTTGCCTTTACATGCTATAGAAACTTTAGGTTGTTCCAAATGGATGTTAAAAGTGCATTCTTAAATGGTTCATTAACAAAAAAAATGTTTATTAAGCAACCTTCATGTTTGTTAAGCAACCTTCAGGTTTTGAGAATAAAGATCATCCAGACAATGTGATGAAGTTTACTAAAGCCTTCTATGGTCTAAAGCAGGCTTCTCGAGCATGGTATGAAAGGTTAAGTAATTTTTTACTTGAGAATAACTTTAAAAGAGAAGAGGTAGTCAAAACCTTATTTATTAAGAGAAAGGAGAATGATTTACTTATAGTATGTTTTGCTACTAATCCATCCTTCTATGAAGAATTCTTAGCTTTAATGCAGGGGAGAGTAGATATATTCTTTTATAATGCTAAAAGGGGAGAGTTAAGAGTTAATGATTTCACTTGCATGATTTTGAGCATGACATGTTATATATCTCTTCGATAACTTTGTTGCTATCTATGCCTAATTCATTCTTTTCCCTTTACTTTTTGATAATAACAAAGGCGGAGGATTAAGATGACAATATATTTTTCTGAAAGACGTATGATATACTTTCATGACTTTTAATTACATGATTTGTGAGCATGATGAATATGTGATATATATTACTAACTAAATATGTGAAGTTTTAATCTGTAATTTGTTAGCAATAGGCTCCTTACTGAAAGGAATGACTCCTTCTCATCATTAAGAACTTATAAAGTCTACAGGTATTTTTAGAAACCTCATTGGAGAAATGCTTCCTTTCTTATAGGAACCTTCCTAACAAACTTACCTTATTTATTTCACAATAGCCAGAAGAATCTTATTATCATTGGATTTATTTTCTTTTATTGTTAACGGGTTAATTCTCAAAAGGAAATAAAATCATAAGAAATACTATTCCTTTCTTGCAAAAACCGTCTTGATGAACTTACCTTATTAAAAATGGTTTATCCAAAAGGATCCTACTAATTATGAAGGTCATATATTAGCTCCATGATTACTGGAAGATTTTTTGGAAAAGATGACATCGAAGTTATTCAGATTTAAATCCATCTAGTTGACTAAGTATGCAAATGAAGCGACAGCTAGTTGAAGGAAATGCCACTTAAGGAAGAGCCCTTACTTTTGCGAAAACAAATTAGGCTCTTGAATTACATCAACAGCATCAATACTCGTGAAAGTCATATTCTTATCAAATCTCTTGTGCTTTAGAAAGTGAAATTTCTTTTTGAGAGAGATCATTTAAGCTCATATCAAGAAAATTACATTTTCATCTTATAAGAGCTTGTAGAGGCTAACTAAATACTAATAGTTTGGAAGGTTGGAGAATCTTGAAAAATATACACCCATGAGCTTGAAGAGGCTCCTCAAATTACTACTTGAGATTTTAGTGAAACACTCAAGTTGGATACTTGGAGACTGGGCGTAGGCTTGGGTTATAAGCCAAACCAAAATAAATCTGTTGGCCCCTAAATTTTTTTCTCTAATTAAGCATGATTTAAATGAATTGTGAGGTTTTGATAGATTTAATTTTGGAGTCGTTATTATTATGTTAATGTTAGTAAGTTTACATGGCATAAGTTAATGGAATTAAAGTGTTAAGGTTATAAGAAGGTTCAAGGGCATTTTTGGAAGATTACTTAAGCATTAAAGTTATAAGGCTTATAAGGAAGGGAAAATTGGACATTTCACACTCATTAAGGGCATAAATGGAAAATTGAGTGTTGTCTTGCAGTTGAAGAAGCAAAAAACGTGATTTGTGGGAGAGAAGAAGAAAATAAGAAAAAAAAGAGAGGAGAAGAGAGTTTCTGTGGAGAAGAGAGAAAAGAAGAGGAAATAAGCTAGGTTTTGATTTTTCTTAGCCTTCAAGAGAGATTTTAAAGTGGTTCAAGAAGAAAAAAAGTAGAGGAAGAGGAGAGCTTCCATTCAAGCCAAGAAACTTTTCATTTGGTGAAAAATTAAGGTAAGAGCATTTTTTATTTGTTAGATTTTTGGAAAGATTTTGGTTCATAGAGCTTAGGAAATACATGGGTTTAAGCTTTCTAGGATCAATTTTAGTAAATATATCTTATGGGTTCTCCAATTTGAATTCCTATTGAATGGGAATTTTTGTCTTTGATAAAGGGAATTAAGAAAGGAAAGAGGAGAGGCGCCTTTGAGCAAGGTTTAAGCAAGGAAATTAAAGTGGGTTTCATGTTTATAATTGAATAATGAGTCATTAAAGTTTTTCCAAATCAAGAGAATAAAATGATTTCAAATACTTCGTAAATGTGCGTATATTGTTTTTAAATGATTTAAAGAATTTTGCTTATATGTGTGTATTTGCTTAATTGATTGGATTTGAATTGTTGTGAATGTGGAAAAATGCATTGTGATGTATGATCATATTATGCCATTTAAATGTGTCATGGCATTTTGTATATTCGAACAAGAGGAAAAAGCACGAGAATATGGAAATGTATGGAAATGAATTGAGCAAAAATTTGTTTGTGATTGGGCAAGAGTGGAATCGTTTCGTAGTCACGTGCACGTCGACATAAAGCCTTCTCTCGGCTGCCCGCTTGTGGCACACAAGATTCAAAAAGTGGAATCGTTTTGTTCACGGAGTAAACTTCGGTTTCTCTGTTTCGTTCCACGGAACCCTCGAGCCATTTGTTGTGCATTGCATCTGTGAATTGTCAAGCTGATGCATACACGATTTGTTTTATTGTGAATTTTGGTTGAAAATTTAAGAACCATGTGTTTTATGATTCAATAAGAATTTTTTATGACAAATGAATAATTACAATGGTTTTGCTTGTTATCAATTATAAATTGTTACCCACGAGCTTTAAGGTCACCCTTACTCTCCTTCCCCTATTCAGGTGATGAGCAAGAGACCGAATGAAAAAGAGTAAAAGCATCACTCCGATTTGGCATATTTTTGTATTTGAAGTTAGTTCATGGAAAACAAGACTTTAGTCTCAATTTGATAATTATTAGGTTGTGTATCTTTTGTATTTTGGATTTGGATACCGATAATGTAATGTGGTTTGAAGTGCCATTAAAACTTTGTAAAACTCTTATTCTATGATGTTAATAAAATATGAATTTGTGTATGGATGCTTATTAAGTTGAAATGTAAATTTGTGTAGGGATGAGGTGGAGTTGAAATAGGAATTAATTAAGGATGAGGTTGTAAGGTATATTTGGGAAAGTTATCAACTTGAGATGATGACTTTGAACATGAATCATTATTACTTATAAGTGAGAGGTTATGGAAATGAAAGATAGGTTTTTGTGGCTGATAAGAATTTAAGGATTTCCTTTGTGTATGTTATGCTATTTTATAGGTTGAGTATGATGGTTATGGAAGAGGAATGTGTATATGCATATTCTTCTTTATTGAAATTATAAATGGTTGTTTGTTTTAAAAATAGCATGTTAGAGATTGGAAAGATTATATGGGATGAATTACTTGAGGTCAGGTTCAAGAGTTACCGAAAGGTACTTAGTAGTGGATTGATATTAAGAGTTATTGCATTTTGCAAGCTTTTATAGGTATAGAAATTGTGTTCGGAACTCAAAGGAAAAATTGTATCGATCTAAGTATAATTAGCCAAAGTTGTCTTCATAAAAGTTATAGCTTATCTTTCTAGCTTTCCAATGATATAAAGTATAAAATTTTTGGATATCAGAGCTAGAAGTTATGATTATTTGAAGTTTGTGATGCTGTATAGGATGGACAATCGGGACAGCTACATTGATTGGAAATTTTAGCCTTTTTGGAGGCAAAATATCTTTTTACTGAACATGCTTCAATATTTGCTGATATCTTGATCTGTAGAGCTCCAAATGAGATTATTCTTATTTCTAAGTAAACTACAGACATATAGCTATAAAGGATCTGAAGTGATGGAATTTTAATTCAATCTCTAGGATTTTCAATTTCTGGATGGAAGTTGAGTAGTGTTTACTGTTTCAATTTAATAACAACCCAAAATTTTTTGGGCTATAACTTTCATATTACTGAACCAAATGGAATGATTTTGGTGTCATTAGAAACTTAAGATGATGGAGAACAAATGTATGAAGAAGTCAAATTGAATTCCGATCCAAGGTTTCCCAAAATCTATTCTGAAATAGGAGAAATGAGCTTGTTTATTGTGTTTGACTGGTGTGAGCATGCAACCCTTGTGGGATGATGGCCAATGAGGGTTCAATAAAACAACCCTACAAGGTAATATGCACGCTCAAGTTTGGGCTCCGAAATCAGGGTCCAACAAAATCAACTGCGTTCTTCTTCTCTCTCCTTTACTTTTAAATTTCCACATTATAATATATGTGTGTTCATTTTAGCAAGAGGTTCCTTCAATTTTATAATAGGCTCCTTTTGTTTTCATCTTGAAAGAGGTTCCTTATAGTTTTAACAGGCGACCTCTATTTTAAATTATTTTAATAGGATTTGTCGTAGGCTCCTTTCATTTAAGCTAGACTAGCCAAATGGTTAGAGGCGAGCGTTTAAACGCTACAAAACCTTGAGGTCTTGGGTTCGAGTGCCAGAAACTCTCGAAGAC
>JANZLH020000156.1:3920787-3931221 GCA_026770325.2 Erythroxylum fimbriatum | reverse complement strand
CGGTAACTTTTCAAGAGTATGTATAAGAAGGAAATCTTCTCAAGATTCTAAAATACCTTATACTCTAGAATTTTCTTAAAAAAACCTTGAAACCGACTTGTTTAGTGCTCTCAACAAAGACAACTCAATACTTTGTTCTAAACTTCAAGTTCTTCTCATTTCATTTTCTTATCTTTAGATACTAATCTCGCTACGTTAAGCGAAATACATTTGTGTGTTTATTGTTTATTTGTTACAAATCAAAAATGGAGAAATCTCTTATCTATGGGAGACACATTGATTTCAATTCCTTAAAGAAAAATCAGATGGACATTGAACTAGAATTTGAAGCAGTTGACTAGAAAAATTTCTTCAACATTCGTGAGACAGTCTATTTGAATGAAATATATGAATTCTGGAAGAATGCAAAGGTGGTGGACAACACCTTTGTATCAATGGTAGATGGGATGTTGGTTATAATCACACAAGATTCTATTGAGAAGGTTATTGGGTGTCCAAGTATAGGAGCAAAGCTATTTAACAATACAAAATGGATCGCTCAAGGTTATGTAGACAAAGCTCACATCGATCGACAACTATATGGATGTAGTAATCCAGGAGTTAAGAAGGCTTCAACCCTCATTTCGAAGGTTAAGGTTCTTCATTCACTTCTTCTCTATTGTAGTCTACCAAGAACAGGCTCTAATGACTCGGTGACAATGAATGATGAACATTGTTTGTTTCATCTACTTACTCACAACCTATTAATATTCCGTTCTTGATTTTGAAGAACATGATAAAGTTTAAGGGAGATTATTATGGCTCTTTACCTTACGGTATGCTGTTGACAAGATTCTTTAGAGAATATAGAATCCTACTTGAAAGAGGAAACAAAATCAAGATGAATATTAAGAGTGTTATTAATGCCGCTAGTATTCATAAAATGGGAATCAAGATTGAAGCTGAAGCGGATATAGGTTCTACACCAAAAGCAAAGTCTGAGGGGTAGCTTATAGTAAGACAAAGCAGGAGTGAACATGTTCTGTCTGAAATACAAACAAAATCTCGATCGATAAGAAGAATATCAGCAAAAGAAAGGTACAACAATCGTCTGATGAGCCAATACAAGTCAACACGATTCTATAGAAGGAGGAAAGCAAGGTTCAACAATTAACCCATCAAGTGTCTTTGAAGAGGAAGCCTGAGACGCTCCAATCAGAAAAGCCCAAACAGTCAAGAAGGTCAGCAAGATTATTGACCTTACAACAATAAGAATAGAAGAAGTAGAAAGTTCTGATTCTTGGTGGAGATTCTGAGAAGCAAGAGCAACAACAACAGCCTACCAAATCAATTGTCTCTAACCTGCAAAGTCAATCAGCATAATCATATAGAGAGACAGAGATAAAGGAAGTTAGTATTTGAGAAGAAGAAGCCTCAACAACAACTCTCTTCCAAACTAGTAAAAGAACCAAAAAAAGATGAAGCTTACTCAGAAAAAAATTTCTTCATCTGATGTTCCACAGAAGGCACAGACAGTTGAACACCAGTTAGTATCTTACAATCCTTTTGAATCAATAAAAAAAAGGATTTGAAAATGAAGGTTATAGAAGAATCAAAACCTGATCGAAACTGAAGTTCAATTGTTATCAGAGAACCTTCTAAAAAGACAGTCAAGGTACAGTCGAACCTATACCAATAAATGATCAGACAATACATCTTCTTAGTCATGAAGAACGAAGACTATATGGTATTCTGCGAGATAAGAAGTAAGAACCATATCCAATGAAGATTTCAAAAGATCGTTATACTATCTATCCAATAACAAGCAGAACAATAATAAAGATTGTACCAGATGTACAACCAAGATGTTCAACCGCCGTAATAAACGAAGGAAAAGGGAAGAAGAAGATATTTCCTGAAGGGCATGAAGATAATCTCACAATAGAACAGATTCAAGTGGCAGTGAAGAATATAGACAATGCATGTAATGTAGCTCAACCTGTAGGTGTCTATGTATCATATCACATATCAAGGGCGTCAGGGAGTCAATTTGGAATTTCTACCAAAGATGAAAGTTTCAAGGTAGTTGGCACTATGATAGAAGGAAGGTATAGGAGTATCATAATAAAAGGTATCAATTTCAATTTATAAACCTTTGTGCATTTAATCATGCATTTTAGACCCTTAGGTTTCATACCTTCAGTCAAAAAAGTGTTACACCTTCTTAGGCAACCAATTCCCAAACTACCCAGACCTGATGATCTTGATCTCCCAGAAGGAAAACAAACCTTCAAATTACCCTCAATCAAAATCATAGAATTAGACGATTCACCTAGACAACCATCTGTTATTGAACACCTTCATCCACTTAGTGAAATACAACAAGGTTCTATTGTTAATTCGGAGTTTTTGAAGCATTTCATCAATTGGACTGAAGCTGGTCACAAGCAGAAGGAATTTTAAGAAGCCTTAGCTAAAAATATTGAGGAAATTCATACTAAAGTTGATGAACTAGGTGATTCAGTGAGTGATCTTCATGAGGATATAACACTTCTACGTATTTCTATTGAACAAGACCTCAAGATGATCCGCACTGATATTCAACATATGTATTATGAAATTTTGAAGCATCTAAAATGAATTATCTTTTTTATTAATAACAAATAGGGGGAGAAGAAAAAAAAGGGAGAAAAGTGGTAAATATTAGAAAAGTGGAAAATATTAGAAAGCATTGTATATCTTATTACTTTAGTTGTTATTCGTCTGTACATTATTTGTTTATTCGTTTGAATATTATTTTATCTTCTAAATATTATGATTATTTGTTATCACCAAAAAGGAGGAGATTGTTAAGTCAAGAAGACTTCACTTTACTATTAATTTTGATGACAATCAAATAATAATAATCATAGAAGTATGTGAACTGTTTTGATGAGTTTGTTAAGTGCGCAGAAAAATGTAGGTGACACAAATTGTCAACTTAAGACGATACATAGTCAATCCTAGAAGATACATGGTCAAACCCAAACGATACTTCAATCTCAAGACGGTCAACATAAGAAGATACAGAAAGTCAACATAAGAAGATACAGAAGGTCAACATATGAAGATACAGAAGGTCAACTCAAGACGAAAGCGCGACAGCAAAAGAAAACACAACACTAGGCGAAAGCGCGACTCCAGACGAAGCGCAACACCAGAAGAAGCATAGTACTAGACGATGTAAATGAAAAAGATTCTAGAACGTCAGCCAGTTAGTTAGTTGGAATTAGTTATAGGATTCAACTAATAACGGTTTCTAAAAGATTCAAGAAGTAGTTTTCTCAAGAAGACAATTAAAGTTTTAGGCTATAATCATAGACAAAAATATATAGACAATGACATACAATACAAGAGAGAAAATTTGATTGTACAATACTTAGAGAAACTTTGCATTAAAGTGCGAAAGAAAGAAAGCAAATACATTTGTAACGTGAAGCTCAAACAATATCTTTCTAAGAGAAAGAGAGGCTAGAGCCTGGAGAGGCTAAGAAAGTAGATAAAGAATACTTTGTGAGGGAGACCTGAAGAGGCTCTACAAATGTAGAAAGAATACTTGTAACGTTGAAGAGTATAATGAAATCTCAAACAAACTCTGAGGACTAGACATAACCTAAGGTTAAGAGTGAACCAATATAAAATCGCGGCGTCTATTCTCTAATCCTTTAATTTTCTTGTTGTTAGAAGAGTAGGGAATAATTTTTGTGATTGCATTACTCATCGACTTAAGAGAATTGTTTTGTAATCATTTAAATTTGCAAAGAAATTCAAGAAATTTTTTAAAGATTAATATCTTTAAAGATTTTACACAATTCAACCCCTCTTCTTGTGTATTCTACATATTATACATGATTTCTATATTAACAAGTGATTTACTTCAGTTTTAGGGCTTGTTATATCTTCTAGGAGTTTAAAGGTAAATAAATCTAAAGTTGATCTCATTTCTTTTTTACATTACCCCTTAACTGTGCAGGAAGTTCATTCTTTTCTTAGGCATGTAGGTACTTCGCTTAATTGACACATAAATCTAAAGTTGATCCCAAACATAGTACTTCGCTTAATTCCTTAGCTTATCCCTTTGAGTTGTTGACAAACCAACAAGTAATTTATTATTAACTAAGAAATTCACAATATCTGCATACCATGGTGGTGTCAATTAGCATAAACTTTATGTGTACCTGAAAGTGAAACACCTTCGATCTTAGCCTTCTACCATTCGTATGTGTGTGGAGGACATTTTGGAGTAAAGAGGACGACCCATAAAGTTTTGGAGAGCAGTTATACTAGCCCTTATTGTTTAAGGATGTATAAATCTTCTAGAAGTCATGTGACAGGTGCCAACGGTCAGGTAACTTGTCCCGTAAGGACCAATTGCCATAAAATCCTATTTTTTTTTATGAAAATTTTGATGTTTAGTGTATTGACTTTATGGTTTTAACTATATATTACTTGCAGTAGATTATATTTCTAAATGGGTGGAAGTTAAAGCCACAAGAACTAATGATGCCAAACTTGTTGTAGATTTTATTAAAGCTAACATCCTTTCTAGGTTCGGGATGCCAAAGGTAATCATCAGCAATAGGGGAACCCATTTTTGCAACTGGGTGATGGAAACACTGCTTAGGAAATATCACATCATGCACAAGGTTTCCACATCTTACCATCCCCAAACCAACGGACAAGCTAAAGTGTTGGACCCCGAACTTTTCTTGGAAGATTAAAACTAATAAATGAGAAATTTTGGTGATTAGTCATGAGTAAAGAACAAATGAATGAAAATTCTTAAACCAATAAATGATAGACAAGAGTAAAGTAGGGAATGAGAAATGTGGATAGATTCACGATTTGGTTTGGTGTTTTTCGTGGAGAAGAGATTATGAAATGGGAAGAATTTGGGTGAAAGTTAGAAGTAAAATGAAAGAAAAAATGAAGTTGAATTTGTGAAGGAAGTTGATCAAGAATATGTATATATGAGTATATATGTGTATGTCTCTAAGAATCTCAAAAGTTTGTTATGAATTTGAGAACGGGGTGCAGTACATTGGTGGATGAATGTAAAGTTTATGTTTTGACTTCAGGGAAATTTTGGATTGATCTAGATAGATTTAGACAAAGTTATCTTCTTGAGAGTTGTAGATCTTCCTTTTAGCTTTTCAACGGTATATGGTAGGAAATTTTTGGACATCGGAGTTGAAAGTCATGGTCCTTAGAAGGGGAGATGTTTAGGAGTATCAAGTGGTATCGTCTGTAAGGACGTACCGTCTGTGATGATGTCACATCGTTTGTGATGATGTCATATCATCTTAAGTTGACTCCACTTCGTCTTAAGAATTGAATCGTCTTAAATTGACTCTGCTTCATCTTAAATTAACTTGGATTCGTCTGCTTTTTGATTCATCTGTCCCTTTGCTTCGTCTGCTTCTTGCTATCGTCTGCTTTCTGCTTCGTCTGCTTTCTGATTCGTCACCCTTTTGATTCGTCTACTTTTTGATTCGTCTACCTTTTGATTCGTCTGCCTCTTTGCTTCGCCTGCTTCTTGCTATCGTCTACTTTTTGCTTCATTTGCTTTCTGCTTCGTCTACTTTCTGATTCGTCTGCCTTTTGATTCGTTTGCCTCTTTGCTTCGTCTACTTCTTGCTATCGTCTGCTTTTTGCTTCGTCTGCTTTCTACTTCGTCTACTTTCTGATTCGTCTGCTTTTGATTCGTTTGCCTCTTTGCTTCATTTGCTACTTGCTATTGTCTGTTTGTTGCTTTGTCTGCTTTCTGCTTTGTCTACTTTCTAATTCGTCTGCCTTTTGATTCATCTGCCTCTTTGCTTCCTCTGCTTCTTGCTATTGTCTGCTTTTTTCTTATGTGACTGAAACTTCTTATTCTGTACACTATTCATCTGATGCTATCGTCTGGTCCATTTTCACCCTTCAAAATATAGAAGTTGTCTTCTAGGTCTTCAAGTTATAGATCTCAAAGTCCTCTTTGAAAATGACCTAAGATGATTTTAATCCGACATCTATAGAGAGAGTTATGCCATTTGTCCCGCGACAGGTTCTGTATGATTGAGGATGAAAACCATGTTTTATTCTTTTGGCCATAGCTTTGTCATCCGACCTCCAAATGAGGTGAATCTTGTACCAATAGATTCCTATTACATTTTTTTACCTCTCCATGGAAGTTATAGCTTTTGATGCTATTTTAAAAAGGATTGATTGAATCAAAGTAAGGGTATGGGTTGGAAGGGTATGAATTTGATATGTTGCTAAACATGCGAGGGTACTTTGAAGATATCTTGATTTGTAGAGCTCCGAATGAGATGATTCTTGTTTAAAAAAAACTAGAGACATAGAGCTACAAATTGTATGAAGAAATCGAAATTTAATTTAGTTTCTAAGACTTTCAATTTCTGGGAGGAATTTAAGTATAATGTACTATTTTAATAGAAGAACAGTCTGAAAATGTTTGGGACAATACTTTTAAAGTTCTGATCCAAATTGAATGATTTTGGGTGTCATTAGAAACTTAAGACAATGAGTAACATTTTTCTAGAAGAAAGTGTTATGTTAGAATGTTCAAGGATATTTTTGGCAAGACACTTAAGCACAAAAGACATAAGGCATAAATGGAAGGGCAAATTTGAAAAATTCTCAATCATTAAGGGCATAATTGGAAGAAGAAATGTTGTCTTGCTTATAAATGAAGAAGAATAACGAGAATTGAGGGAGAGAAGGAGAGGATAACAAAAAAGAGAGAGAAGGAGAGAAAAGAAAGAAGTGAGCTAGGGTTCAATTTTTCTAAGCCTTCAATAGTGATTTTGAAGTTGTTCAAGAAGGGAAAAAGGAAGAGGAGGATTAGAGCTCTCATTCAAGCCAAAAAACTCTCCATTTGGTGAAGAATCAAAGGAATCAAGGAAAGGCAAGGGGAGAGGCATTTTGAACAAGCATTAAGCAAGAAATTTCAAGGTGGGTTTCATGTTTATAAATGAGTAATGATACATTAATGTCTTCTTTCCAAATCAAGAAAATAAAATGATTTCAAATTGCTTCATAATTGTTGCATTATTGCTTTTGAATAACTTGAGAAATTGTTATATGTTTGTTACATGAATTGTATTGATAATTTATGAAAAGACTTTGAAAATGATTCTTTTTGGAAAAGATACATGTTTATGAAATCATGTTTTCGGAAATGATTTTCAAAATATCTCATGTTTATGAAAAATCAAGTTTTGAAAAAGTTTCATTTTAGGCAACAAGTTTCTGGCGACGAGCACTCTCCAATTCCAGCAGTTTAAACAACTGTATATGCCTCGACAATATCAAAATACAACATCTAATTTTAAAGGTAAGTCTTCCTTGGAATATGTAGTTTAATCTTTGGCCACTAACACTTTGACATTTCAGCGGAGTACTGAAACAAGTATCCGAAATATTGAAAATCAACAAAGAAATATTGAAAATCATTAAAGAAATATTGAAAATCAAATAAGGCAAATGGCAACTATCATAAATCAATTAGAGGCACAAAATTCTAGAAATTTTCTAGCACAATCGGAAATCAATCTTAAACAAAGTGTGAAGGCTATCACATTGCAGAGTGGTAAGGAATTGAAGGTACCACTTCCAAAAAATTCTAGAAGAGAGGTAGAAGAAGAAGAAACGCAAAAGGCACCTTCACAACTAGAAATGACGCAAACAACTCTATAAAATATGGTTGTTCCACCCTATTTTCGAGTCGATTTGCCAAGGCAAAGAAGGAAGAGCAAGCGGAGTTAGAGGAGGAAGAGATTATAGTTCGAGAAAAGATGGAGGATGTGCAACCTCCTAAGATAAGTGATGTAGTTCATGTTATTGCTAACCGAATTTCATTTCCTTTTCTTAGTTGTTTACAGGTACAAGAAGAGCCACAAGAAGTGCAACTTTTAGGAGAGCTGTGGGCAAACGAGCTGAAGATCAAAGGTGACAAGTAGGATGTTGAGTCTCTACACCCATTAGCGCTACTCTTACAGATACTATCCTAGTGCGAGAAGGGCAATGCCCGAAAAGACGAGTGGACATTAGAGTATAATGGTGAAATGATGAAGTTCCACTCCTCGGAAGCATCCATTCTATAATGGATGATGTACATATGCCAAGAGTCAAGCTTACCACCTTTGATAAGCACTTAATGGAAGGCACCCCATTTGTATCATTTTCTTTTATGTGTTTTTTGGCAATTTTCGTTTATTTTCATTTTTTAGGTTTAATTCAGTTTAGTTAGAAATTTAATTTAATATTTTTGATTATGCAATTTTAATTTTTTATCTTTTAATTTTAAACAAAATTATATAAAAAACGAAAAATATTATTCTCGCCGCCCCTATTTTCCCTATCTTTTTCCTCTTGTTATTTCATTTAGTTCTTTTCTCACCATCGTCATTCACTGCAAGTTCCATGTGTTGCCCTTATAGTGCACACTACACCAACCCTTCCACACAACACCCATCTTTCAAATTGTTATTAACTAACAAACCCACCCAGCCCCCACTTGTGATTTTACTGATTTCGTTTCTTTTCTTTTGCAATGGTAGGTCTGCGTTTCACGAATTCAACACAATGCCAAGGAGACAAAGTAAGTCATGAAGGTTGGCTACTCTAATCACGTCTTTTGTGGCCTATTGGGAGTATGAAGGATTCCAACCTCCATATCCGCCAACATCATGATTTCGGAACTTCTGAATAGAGAAGCCTTCTTAACCTTTTCCTTTATATTTATGCTTCTTTAACATCAAGGACATGTTGGTCTAGGTGTGGGGGAAAGAATTGCAGTTTGGTGTGTGACTATTTTTCGGTTGTTGTGTAATTTTTGTTGATCTTTGCATGATTGTTGTGTGTTAAACCATGAAGATTTGTCATATTAGTTTGGATGAGATTGAGTATATGCACGAAATTAAATTAGGCTAAGTGAGTTTTAGGGTGAATCATGTTAATTGATTGCAATAACTGATCTTATAGACTTAGTCAAAATTTTGACATTTGAGTGACGAGGAATTTATGGAATTGAAGTGAATTCTTAAGTGAACTTGTGAGCAAAATTTGAGCCTAAATAACATCATCTTTTCTTTGAATTGTGCGATGCTCCTCTATTCATGTTGCCTTCAGAACTTGTACGGAATCGGTTTGAATTTATTTGATTACATGGATATAGACATGATTAAGGCCTTCCTTGTTTTTAAACCCTTTAGCTTAAAAATGGCCCACCTAATTATTTTCCATTTACAAACATTTTTGAGCCTTTATCCTTGTTTTTCAATCAATCACCTTCTTTTAAAACCCAAAAACCCCATTAGCCTTACCCTATCACAAGTTCAATGAAGTATTGAGTAATTTGGGACTTTTATTTTGTATTTTATTTTGAGATACTTTTATAGGTGCTTCTACTCATATGTTTATTAAATTTTGTTGCGAGAAATTTCTCATATTTTTATTGTTTTCCCTTGTGTTTAACGTTATTCAAATTGATTAAAAAAAGGAAAAAATAAAGCATAGTAGTATGAAGTAGTATGAGTAGTTGTAACCCTTTATATCATGTGTTTATCTCAGAATTTTAATTTGAGTATCCCTTTTACTTGATACTTTGGGACTGCTTGTGATTAACCTTTTGCCATTTTTACCTCACCTATTAACCTAGCCCTATTACAACCCTGAATAAAATCCTTATGATCTATTAGCTCATGTAATCCGAATGAATGATAACTGGTAAAACCGCAAGTCTATGATAGTGCAATATGTTAGAGAGAGATTTGAGAGAAACACTTTGCCCTCAAACACTTGAGGGTAAGAGCGAAATTCGTGAGAAGAATTTATTTTGATTTCATATTTGCTTTTGAACAAAGATGTCTTATTTTGACTTTGTTTATTTGCATTAGTGAAAAGTGATTATGATATATGTTACAGCTTAAGTCTTACTAGCCCAAGTTAATAGATTGTGTGTAGTTAATGTTGGATCCCGTTTCCGGAACCCAACTACTTATACAGAATATCAAACTGGAATCCGAAAATCCCGATAATTTTTTTTTCTAATTCATCTTAAATCCATTTTCACTTTCATACTAATCTGATCTCAAGCTCCTTATTCAAAATCAGTCAAATTAACATCCATTCAGAAGGTCATAAGTTGTTGCAATTCAATCGGAAAACAGAAATAGAGAGTCACAAGCAAATCAAAGGCTCGAAATCGAAAGCGAACCGAATAGAACCGGATAATAAAGCATGGAAACAAAATGAACAAATCGATGCCAATCGAACCGGAATCAAATAGCGGAAACAAAACAAACAAATGGTTCAAACGAGCTTGAGGGTAAATTTTCGAGAAATTTAACTTATTCTGAAAAATCTACATTTTTGTGATAGAGGGTAGAAAACTTGATGAGAAATGCAATGGTT
>JANZLH020000156.1:3886925-3906439 GCA_026770325.2 Erythroxylum fimbriatum | reverse complement strand
TTATATTTTAATTAATTAATTAACCATATTTTAATTACTTATATTGTAATTAATCAATTACAATACATTGATTAATTAAAATATTGTAATTAATTTTAATTAATTATATTGTTGTTAATTAATTATTAATAATATTTTAATTAATAACCTGTGGAATTCAATCAAGTGAAGTACAAGAGAGTGAGAAGTGAAGTAGCCCAAAGAATAAAAGAGCAAGACGCTACCTTTAAATAGAGTGATTCTTGATAAGAAATACAAAGCAAAGAAGTATACTTAATAAAAACCTACAATAAATATATAAACTTTGATGAATATATGGTTATAAGTTCACAACAAACAACAGTTTTTTATTCAAATGTGTCTTCAATATAATTGAATTCTTATATTTAGAAGAGTGAATTCAATTTACAAAGGAGATGGATTTCAATTACATGCATGAATTGAATTCATCCCATTTTTGTGTTTCAAAACAGTTGAATTTAAATCCAATTCACTCCTTTTCAAATACCCCCTTAATTTTGTATCATTTTTTGTCGGTACAATTCCTTCCGGTTGGTAAATAGCATGAATATCAGAACGCGGTTGGAAGCATTTGGTGCGAAAAAAAAAAGATCATCTTATTTCTTAAAAATTAAAAATGGATATGTTGGGAAAGAGTAAGCAATTTGACATTAAGCTGTCTACGGTACTTGTAGATGAAAGAGTAAGCAATTTGACATTAAGCTGTCTACGGTACTTGTAGATTATTGTTTGTTCTCGTAGTCGTCATGATGAGTTGGTATCCTTTTTCTATATTCCTACGCTTCTGTCTCTCTCACTCAAAACCATTCAACAAGCTTACTTTAACACTAAAATTAGAATTTCTTTCTTCTTTATACAATTGTGTCCAACAAGGCAAATGGAGGAAACCCTTCTCCTTCGTTTGATATATTAAAAAAAAAATCAAATCAATTATACGCAGAACAGAAGCTCTTCAACGACGCCGGAAGCCAAAAAAAGCACCAAATAAACCAAAAGCAAACGCCCCCATCATCCGTCTCTGCCATTCTTCTTTACGCTCGTCAGGGTTTGGGTTTTTTTGTTGCCTCACCTTTTCAACTCAAATGCAACGCAATTGCTGCCATGTCTCGTTGGCTTTCGTCCTTAAGCTCCTCAACTTCCTCCAAGCGTTCTTTGCCCTTTCCATTATTATGTACTCTGTTTGGATGCTTGATCAATGGAACCGCCATATTCCTGTTACTCCGCCGCCTTTTCCGGCTCCATCGCCGGAATCTTCCTCGGTTTCATTTTTTCAGTCAATTCAGGGGATTCATTTCTTCAATGATATGGTCCATGGGTTGGATTACGGGCTCGCCCTCGATTTCAACTCCTTTAAGCTTCCTGCACCGTGGTAATTGGGCTTCTCTAAGGTTTTTCAGTTGGGAGATTTGTAAGATTTTGGTGGTTGTTTAGGGTTTGATTGTTGTTGTTATCTACTTTTTTTTTTTAGGAATTCCATTTAGGGAGTTGGATGGTTTTAGTTTATCTTAATTTTATTATTTCTAATTTGGATTCCGTTTTAATGATCTTGGAATTAAGACTCTCTTTATATTTCAATATTTCCTTGATTGCTTTAATTGGGTGGAGGGTGCTTGTTGCATTAATGATAGTGTGATTCGTTATTGCCTTTGAAAGTGTCGATATTTAATGCTCTTTCAAAGCTTTTGACATTATTTTTCAATGCCAAATACGTTGATATGATTTTTCCATAATTCTTCTACTCCGACGGTTTAGTGTTACGGTTTAATTGTCCCACTTCGGTGATAAAAGAGACTGGTGTGGGGTTACAGGCTTATGGGCTCTCCTACCCTTCAAGTTAGCTTTTGGAGTTGGTTCTCCTATAAAACCTGAAACAATTGGTATCAGAGCTAACAGCACTACTTCAAGTCCTCGTGCCACGCTCACGGCTGGTGATGTCGACATTGTAGTGCTTGCTGGGGCTAGAAAAAGTCTAGCGCACAGCCACCCTGTGGGTACATGCGTGGTGACGCCAGTATAGCAGTGTTAGCCTGGGGCTAGAAAAGATCTAGTGCACAGTTAGGCCGCCGGTGCCTGGGATGCGAAGCGTAGTGGGATGGTAAGGTCTAATTGTCTCACATCGGTAATAAAAGAGACTGATGTGGGGTTTAAAGACTTATGAACTCTCCTACCCTTTAAGTTAACTTTTGGGGTTAGTTCTCCCATAAGACTTGTAATATTTAACCTCGTCAATCTTTTTCCCCTATGCCGTTGCTATGACCGTATATAGCCACTGTCACCTACTGTTTTATTTAAAAACTGTTTCTCGTCCATGGGTAAATTTGTCTCATTTTTTGGTGGTTGGGTGATTTATTTGTAGACTTGGAAGGTTAAACATTATTTGACACTTAACCCGCAAAGAACGTTTGTATTTTCCTATACAAATTGGTTTTAACTTTTGTCGTTTTCAGTTGTTTACTGTTTTGATGTGTACTGCATGTGGTGGATTGTTCTTGTCGCTAATAGTGCAGAACTGGAGGGGCCCATGGAGTATTAATTCGGGAATTGGTTTTCATGGCAGGTTCATCTACTCTTTTATGGGTGTGGGCATTATATTGTGCTGCGTTACTTTAATTGGTTGCATAGCAGCTGAAGCTATTCACGGCTGTTGCCTGTGCTTTGTATCCTATGGAGCTGAGGAATTTTCTGTCTATTGATATTTACTTTCTCTGCAAGGATTATGCAATTTAACTCAGTTCTCTTATCCCATTTACGTGAATAACGCTGCTAATTTTGGCGTTTTTATAAACCAGAGGCCTTCTCTCATCATCTTGTTGTAAATACCTATGAGATAAACAAAGAGACAAAGAAAGAAAGAGTCAGAAGAAATATGTATATCAATGTTCAGATTGAACTGGTACCGGGAGAACTTTTCAGAAAATTGTGAAGTTTGTGTCATTCTGTACAAGATCTTGGACAGCAGGAAGTTAATACAATCATAAGAAACACAGCTAATTGCTATTCTTGAGCTGACACAAATGCCTGTTCGATGCATCTTAGTGATTGACTTCCTAGGCTGAGTCAACTTGCAATGATGGAACTTGATATATAATTTCTTTGAGTAAATTTAAGGGAAATGTAATATGGAGAAGTTTGGGGAACATTTGATTTTCCCTTCTATTTCTTACATATTCAGTTGGTGTCACTTGATTTTGTTTTTGTCTTTGTTCTATCCAATGTCCTTTTCCTTGACTTTAGAAATATCAGTATTCAATACTCAAAATTCTATTACTGCTGCTAGAAGCAGCTTTGGTGGCATTTATTGCAATTGATCGCCGGTGGGAAAAGGTAAATTACTGTCGTTAATATAGTGTTTTGTCTCTGTATTTGGGTGAAGTGGGACTTTTCATTTGCGTGTTCTGTGCATAATTGTTGTGTTCATCTCTGAACAGGATCTTCCATTTGATCCAACTGGAGAACTTCAGGGCCTTCGATCTTTCATTGAAGAAAATGTTGATGTATGCAAATGGGTTGGCATAACAGTGGTTTTCATTCAGGTACTATTTCTGTTGGACCTGGCAAGTTATGCTTCTCGACTAGCTTAGAAATCAATGTGTGACAGCCACAAACTTGTCTGTACATAAAGTTTGATGAATAAAGAAAAAGCCACTTGTTAACGAGGATTAATATTTGGCCTTGTGGAAATAACTAAAGTTATAACCGATATTCAAAGATATTTGTTACTGTTGCTTCCTTGTACCTGGGTGCATAAGACATGATTGCAGCTTCTTGTCAAAATATTATCTTTTTTAATATGTTCCATAATAAATCTAGTTAACCAATTTTCTGGAAAAGTTATATTCATGAAGAAGAAAGAACATACTAAAATTCAGAATAATTGCTATTTCTTTGTGAAGGAGGTGGCTGGCTTGCATCTGATATCCTTACTTTAAGCCAACTGACATTTAGTATTATGCTTATGCTTGACAAAAAGCCATAAATTTGCAGTTATGATGTAAGCCATCTATAGTTTCTTGGTATATAATCTTGTCTTTTGCATTATTTAGATGGGGAAATTGTCATTCATCACTTACCAAGTGAATCACATCCTCTTATTATGATGTTTGCAGGCCCTGGCGTTGCTACTGGCATTAGTCTTGCGAGCTATGGTTTCTACTCGCAAAGGTGATTTTGATTATGAGGATGATTATGAAAGTCTCAGAGGAAGAATCCGGGAACCCCTTCTGAATCAGTCAGGTCAAGCGTCTGGCTCAGGGACTCACTCAGACATCTGGAGTTCACGTATAAGAGAGAAGGTGATTTCTATCAAAGGCCCTAACATAAAATCGACGATTTTGATTCAGTAGCATATAGAACTGGACTTACCTTACACTTGAGAACCCTATATCACGTAATGTTGGCCAATTCAATTTTAAAATTGCTTCTGAATTGTGAATTGCATATTAGTGATGAATGAAACATAATTAATGAAAATTTCTGTTGCCATTCAAAAAAGAAATTTGTTACACCAGTTCCTTCGTGGCCTCCTTTATGTAATGCTCAATACTAGTGGACTTAAAGATAGGTCACCAAAGATATAGTCTTTATAGATTCTATCATGTTACAAAGACTGTTGTGAGATTGACAACCAGGCATTAACATATTATCATAGACATTTAGTTCTTGGGTAGCTTCTTTTAAAGGTTTCTGCTTTATCACGTAATGGCTTAGTAATGCAATTGGATACATGCCTAGGTCTTGCACTTATCATAGAAAACCGGCTTAATTTTTGAAATAGCTTCTGTATTATTTGTGGGAATGCACTTGTACTTGTCTTTTATGGCTTATGTTATTCGTTCATATCCGGTGCAGTATGGGTTGAATAGCAATGAAAAGACTAACTCGCTGGTCCAGAGTGCACGTGCATGAATTCCAAGCGACAGACAGATGAAGTTTCTCTATCCCATTTGTTGAAGTGACAGCACCATGTGTTCAATAGACCTCCGCATTGTTGAAGACGTGCATGTTTAGCGTTGGGTTCTTATTGATATGATTTGGAGCATTTATGGATGCAATTGCGAGTGTATATAGGTCCTTTACAAGCTTTGCTTGCTAAATAAGATTGCACTATTTGGTCAGTATTCTTTTGGAATGGCAGAAAGCTGTGTTTCTGTTGATACTTTTATGCTCTGTTCTCATCGTGTGCAGGATGTTGATGGTGTGTGGCATGTGCAATTTATTTTACCATCGAGTGTGACTTTTAACTTTGTAAGGCCCTTTTCTTTTCTCAATTTGTTTGCAATTGTTTGAACTTGTTCATGATAGATATGGAACGAGTGGCAGAGGTGTACTTTTTCTGATTAATATGAAAAGTTTAGTTTGAATTTTATTAAGTCAATTAAATGTAATCTATAGCCTATCCTAGAAAATCTGCTATTAGGCAGTGACCATATTGATAAGCATATGCTGGGGAAAATACCCTTGGCATGATCTGATCCGATACACCCTAAACTATACAATCTTGGGGAAGTCCCGTTCCCTTGGAATGTTGCGTAAGGAAGCATGATTTGCAATTCTTTTGTTATTATCTATAGGGGATACAATTATGGTGGCTTTGCTTTCATACAACTTGGTAGAAACTAGAAAGGCTCTGGATGTGTTAAGTTGGGACCTGCCAACATTTCGATGGCTGCAACCTCACTAGAGAATCAAGTAGCCTCTAAAGGCTTTCTTTACCCATAGTTTAAAGGAATTAATAATAAATGTAGTCTAGGGGTAAGAATTCAAGGCAAATCCAAATAATTTTGAGCCATTTAAACAAATATCAACTCAACTGGTTGGTTTCTCTGATCATATGCATTAAAGAATGAAATGTTCAGGTTCAGAATCAGAATTAGAACCAGAGACATGTTATGAAATGAATATCAAAAAGTGGGGTGCTGAATCTGATAAACGAGTTTCTGAAATGGTTGTCAAGGTTAAAAAGCCGGTCAGCATGGCATACAACCATCAGGCAGCTAAGCAGTGGGGACTATGTATGACAGTTTAGCATGTCAGGTCAAGCAGACAAAAGCATAGCCACCATAAGAACATACTATAACCAAAAACAAGTTGGAATATATATATATATATATATAAAAGAAATTTGGACCGGTTGGAAATCAAATACACAGAAGTCAAAACAATGTTATAAATAGGAGGAAAAAATAATAAAAGAAAAAGCCTCATTCACGGCCTAGCCTGTCTATCTGTGAATTCAACGACGGCCTCTTCCACAAGCTCTTCAAGCAACTTCCCTTCTATTTCTCTACCTAAAGTGTCTAATTCCATTCTCATATTGTCAGCCCATCCCTTCCCGACTACCTCCTTCCATACCACTCTCTCCACCACCAGGCTGTTGCTGTCCCCATCACTCCCCCCAATACTACACCTCAATTCACTACAAAACCATTCCTTAATTTGCGACCACACAAGCATGGTTGATGCATCTACATTCATTCTATCGTGAAAGTTGCAACATGAACAAGCACTCGTCCTCCTATCTGATCCATTACCTGTTAGTTCCACTAGAGCTGCATTGACACAGTCGAACACAAGCTTTCTATTTGATCGTCTTTGTCGGCGTTTTGCCTCGTGCAGAAGCTCCTTGTCATTTAGATTAGCATATTTCTCTCTCAATGATGGGTCTAATGGGCTTTCAGGTGAGTGCCATCTGGCATAAAATGTGTCAATCTGTACCTTGCCTTCAAGGCCAGCTGCTGATAATAGTGTTTCAACAAAGGAAAGCCAGTCTTGTTCTTCTTCCTGAGCTTGTGAGTCTGTTAAGGACGTTTTTAAGGCATATTGGGTGCCCATTTCAGCAAAAGAATCATCCCATGATAAAGTCCTTGCAATTGAACCGATTGGAGGTGATTTGCCAATCAAATTAGACTTAAGAGACATCTCAGCTCCTGTTACACACAGTGCGATTAACAACATAAATAAGGACGTTGCTTCAAAAGACCCAAAACTAGACAAATATAATACTCAATTGAGGTCTACAATCTAAAAATTTCCCCCAGTCCTGCCCCCGAGTAAACTTACCCAAATGATCCAACCTCATGTTGCCACAGGGCTCTGGATTTATGTTAATGTTATCATCTTCTTCAGATGGGGGTTCCAAAACTGAGATTGGACTTGGCTGATCCTGGTTCTCACTCGCATTTCCAGGCACCAACAGCTTTGCCACAGATAAAACTCTCTGCAAATAAACAAAGTATAGTCAATTTCATCAAAGACTGCAGAAGATGAACCTGTCATTTACGAAGGGAGAAAAAAGAGAATAGCGGCTCAACAAAAGAAGAAAATCCAGTTTAAGCCACTGAACATCCATCTGATTGCCATAATCTGATGACAATGATCACCTTAAAGTGTAGAGAAAAAACTGAACTCCAGAGATGTCACTGCAGTAGATACAGGGGCATCAACGGGTAATATTACAAAAAGCAATACTTCCTGCATGACTCAAAACAATCCTATTCTTCAGAAAAGTTTATAGGGAAAAAACAAAACAAAAAATCATGTAATTTCAGTTCATTTACACAGCACCAAAACATACATTTATTTGTTGGATGCCCGTTGGTCAAGGGTATCATGCAAATAATTGCTCAAATATTATGCATTCATCACCAGTGCATATTCAGCATCCTAGTTAACACACTCCTGGAACGACAATGGTACAACCAGACTGCAAATAGTGACAAACAATTTGCAAACATGTGGGTATTCACAAAGCATCACAGTCAACAAGTGGCAATCATGTTTGACAAATTTTTAGTGGTACAATAAGCAGAACATACTCTTACATCATGGAAAGACACATTCAATACCCAGATTGTGCCACCTTGATGAATACAATACCCAGATGGTGCCACCTTGATGAATACAAACAAAATTTTGCTAAAAGAGCAATAGAAGAATGAATTACCTCTTGAGATATTAAGCCTTCTTTTGTGTCCATGCCCACCAACTCTTGGTTAGTTGTCTTCATCGATGATCCTTGCAGACCAGGAGATAAGCACACTTCAAAAGCACTGGTGTTATCACATTGGGTTGCATAATCATCAATGTTTCCAGGGAGAGGTACAGGTGAATCTTGTGTCTCCGGGGTAGCAGTTCGAGGTTCATCTTTGAACTGAGATGGGGCAGACTTTTCTTTATTTGTTCTTCTATTCCTAGAGAAAAATAAACCAGACACTCTCCCTTTTAAAGAAGACTTTGAATTCTTCCCCTTGGATAATTCTTTGGGAAGTTCTGTCTTCGCATTCTCACAAATTGAAACAACAGCATCAACCGTAGTACTAAATGCTGTAGAAGACACAGGTAGAGATTTTGACCTAAAAAGGCCTTTAGGAGAATTAGCCACATCTTCTTCCTTGTTCGAGTTACTACTAACGTAAGAGGTTGACCCCCTAGGCTCTTGATGCTTGTTATTGTTAGTAACCCCTCCCTCTGATCTAATAGTTTTCTTTACATCGGAAAGTGCAAGCATCTCACCCAGTGTGCTAGAGCTCCTCCAAATGTCTTTTTGCTCCTGAGGACTTCCATTTAACGCCATCATTGCCCATCTTTCAGAAAGTCGCTTCTTTGCCTCTCTACAAACAGATGACTCTGGGGAACATGAAATTCGACTACATGAGGCAGAAGAATAGGGGCTTCCAAACTTATGTGTATAGTCCCAGGAAAGCCTAGATGTGGGGGACATGATTTCTGAATCACTCAGATTTCCATCAACATATTCATTTCCCAATTTGTTAAATGAACTGTAATCATCAATATAACCATTTGAAAACACAGAAGAAAGTACAGCTTCCTCCCTACAGCGACCGATTACACTGTCACGCATGTGGCAAGTGATCTCCTTTGCCACCTCTCTTGATTCTCGTGCCTCATCTTCGTGAAGTTCATCATAAATATCTTCACAATGTGGTATTCTGGGTGAGGAAGAGGGTGGTGAACCCACAGCCTTACAGTCACGAGTCATTGCAGGGCTAGGCTTCAGCACTACTATTCTAGTTGGTTGGGCAGGATACTCATCAACCTTCTGAATGGAAAAATTACTCAAATACCCTCGATCATATGTCTTATACCCAGTAGCTTGACCCATTTGGGTAAGTTTCTTTGCTTGTTTGTCACTCTTCATGGAAATAAGTTTTTCATTATGAATCAGCTTAGAGGGCTTAAGAACAGTGATGCGCTTTGCTTCAGGGGCGGTAGGAATGGACTCCATATGATGCAGCTGCGGGGAGAACATGGAATTTGGTTCATCAAGAAACTTAAGTAATAAATCATTATTGGAACTTAAAACATCAATTGCATCTCGGAATTCCTTGGACTGGCAATTTGTTGCCAAGCATTTTGCTTCCATGAACTTCTGGCGAAAAAGAGCCATCCTTTTCTCATCAACATTCTCATTATACTTTCCCTTTTGTGGTGAACTATCTCTTACATTCATCTTCTGGGATTGTTGCCAGATTTCACAGACATCTCTGCATTGATTTTGCTTACGATGCTGGCAAGTTTCACACTGAATTTGCTTGTCCAAGAAGCTAAGATCTTGCCCCCAACATTCCGGTAGTACACCAGAGTTACTTGAAGAATGTCTTGAATAACCCTTCATCTGGCCTCTTCTAGTAGCTGAATTTGGCTGTTGAACTGGAAGGGCATCAAGTCCCATCAACTTAGCAACTACATTGGGTGGATTATGCCTGGAATCCACGTCTTCATTCATTTCTTGAGCTATGAGTGTCTTCATGGGAGTTCCATTTCCATTCTTGTTTGAATAGCTTCTCTTTATATCTGCCGCTATCTGCAGAAAAAGAACATACAGCAGATAACCAGAAATCACTTTCAATGATATGATGCAAATGTGAAAGTTCTCTGCAAAAATATGTTTCCTCACTCATGTAAAATTAATCCCCAATTGTTTTACCATTTCATCCTCGTTGTCTGCTGAACTCAACACTGTGGTAACATCTGATCGACTTCTCAAGAATGAAGAACCTGCAAATCACACATTGTCAGCAGCTAAATATCAGCCAGGTTGACATCAAGCTGTAAATCATCAACCATAATAAAGTTGACCAGTGCAACAGTATGTCAATCTCATTTTAGATAATTGAGAAAGACAAGTGGCATAGTTAAGTTCCAAGACATCATGTAGATTCAAGTATCGGATTGACAAGCTTTCATCAACCCAAAGTTGCCGTCAATGTCAACAAAGTGAAGGGCCATCAGACAATTGTATATTAATAAGCAGTAACAGCTGCTGAATGATAAATTGAGTTTCCAAATCAACCTAAAAGATTAAGCATTGAAAAGAGGGAATCTTTCAAAAAGAGAACCCAAAAAAGAGAATCTTATATAAAAAAATCACCATCAAAATGAGGTTTATCTGTGAGCATTCTTTTCCCAGAAATGCCATCGGTCATATCAAAAATATTCACCATCCTCCCTAAGCATCCATGAGAATGTCTCTCTATGTTTTGAACGTTTCTCTTCTGCAGTCCTAACATCTCTAATACCTGTTGTAAAATATGGAGTAAGCAAGCTAAACCGAAAGCACAGTGCTCTCAGGAGAGACACAGAGGGTTAGAGAGAGTTGAAAGTTTAAAACAAAAGAACAGTAGAACTTACTACAAGCAAGTAACAGAAGTGGTGATAGGACAAAAAGAAAAAAAGAAAACAGGAAAAGAGAAATGGCTCTAGAAAAGAATCAGGAAGGAAAATAGAATAACAACAGAGGAATGAAACGGATCAAGAGGCTGCAGTCTTTGGTAAAAGTATCAACTTTAACGATCAAACTGGAAATTCATCTACATGGACCTCAGGCCAAATAAGTTGACACGAGTTAAAATCAAAAAGGACCGAGGACTTTGAGGACAGACAACAGATTAGGAATGAAAAGGGGGCTAGATTGGCACAGAACAGGAGAGATAGAGAAGGGAACCGCCAGTTAAGAAAACAGAAGCAGCTAATCAAACCACAACAAAGATTTTGATTAAAGAGAAAGCAGAGAACAAATGGAGACCATTCTTACTTCAATTCAGACTGCAATATCGAGATATTCTCTCACGATCCATCACAATCAGCGTTAGAACTGTCCCCAAGAAAACAAATCCAATATCAGCTCAATTGATCTCCAACCCAGGAAAAAAAAAAGCATGAAACATGGATAAAAAATAACAAAAGAAACAGCCCAATCATCGATATAATCTGCATTCACCCAAACTAAGTCCCAAGGCCCAAGCTTTCACCATCATAATAACATAAGTCAAGAGATGAATTAGTTATTTTATATGGTAAATTACTTGAGACCTCTAAAGCATCAACGAGATTGGGAGCGGTTAAGATAAAACAGTCAAAAAGAAAGCAAGAAATGTAATTTTATAGTAACAGAAACAAAAAAATTACAAAGAACTTCAAAAAAGAAGACAAATTTTCATAAAACCAAGGCAAAAAGTGGAGTTCTGTAAAGGTAAGGTAAATTTGTACTCCAAAAGATAGCAAACCTTTCCCAACAAACAATGACACGGAAAGGAAAACGACAGAACTTTAGTGAGAAGAAGAAAGAGAGCGTGGGATGACCGGGTGCCGGAATCTTTATTCCCGGCGACAATGCAGCCGGAGATTCTCCGGGAGCTGACGTCTGATAGAGATCTGCAGTTCGGAATTGACAGTACGACTTTAGAGAGAGAGAGAGAGAGTGGGCTTAGGGGTTTGGTTTTGGCCTTTTGTTGACCGACAGAGTGTCGGACGTGAGAGCAGTCTGCTTAACTTGGATTGAATTATTAGTTTGGATTACGCGAGAAGAGAAAGCGAAGCGGTGGGCTGAAAATAAAAGACAAAAAGTGATATTTTAGAACTGGCCCTTGTACTATGGGATAATTCTAGCATTGACCTGTTAACTTTGAACATTGCCTAATTTTAGGTCAGAACAGAACATGTATACCAAATGTTAACGTTAGAGGATGAAACTCACGTGTTGGGTTTACTGTTTAATGAGTTCAAAGGTTGTAATGATTTGGGAAGTTTGGTTGCAAATTGCAATCATTATGTTTTGTTTTGTTTTGTTACAAAAGAATAGAAGATATTTTTTCCTTTAAGTATGTTTACGTAACTTTGATTCAATAACATAAACACACACATATATATATATATATATATATATTTTAGGGGTATAAACACATATGTTATTAAAAGCTCATTTTCTGTATCTAATAAATAATAACAAGAACAAAAGCACCAGCCCTTGAATAATTGATTTGGCCATGATTATTTAAGGTCACGATTCCTTCTTTACCTTATGCCTTTATTATTATTTTTTAAAAATAAACGGTAGACCCGTGAATTGATTGTTAGTTTTTAATTTATAAACCGTATGACATGGGCCCTATTTATTTTTTATAAATATTACTCATCCAAATGCTACGAGCCAAACTCACACGTAAGCACCTACCTATTAAAGAAACACCACTCACATGTCTTGATCAAGGAATGCTTTTTCGTATGTTCTCCACATTTTCGTTTTTGGTTAGGATAAAGACAAAGAGGATGGATTAGGATTATATAATTGCAGGGACTGAAGTTTTATTAATCATATTTATTATTGTGAAGCCATAAATTATTAATACATTAATATTTGAGGTTTACCCACTTCACTTGTGGTTCGGTTTTGCTGTCTGTGGTACATTAAACATGATCAATACTTAAGCTAAGATCTCTTCTTCTTTTTTTAGTTTTGTTTCTCTTTGGTTCACGTGTATTTTAAAACTAGTTTAGGCTAGTGTTTCTTTATAAGAAATTGGTTAAATCAGTAAACCTGTTAAAATTGATAACTTAAGCTTTGGAAATTTCACACTAGTGTTTTAAATTAAGCAACTTAAGATCATACACTATGGGAAGTTTTAAGAGATGAGATTGTCATGCATGTTGGTTTTTCCGGCAGAATTTGGTTACTTTGGAAAGAAGAAATTGACCATCCTATTCACGCCACTGAAGTCCGACAAACCGTCTTTTCCCTCAACCCTAATAAAGCTATGGGCGTAGCTGGTTTTAATGCTCTTTTCTTTCAAAACCAATGGAATCAGGTTGGACATACGGTGGTCACTTTGATTCAAGACATTTTTAGCCGGGATCACTGGGAACAGGACCTAAACCAAACTATCATGGTTTTAATTCCTAAAATCCCTACTCCTATTAACATCACGCAGTTTCGGCCCATCAGTCTCTGTACCGTAGGTTAAAACCTCATATGGACTATCTTGTCAAGGCGACACAACGTAGTTTTATTCCAGGCCGACAGATCACTGACAATGTCATCATTGCTCAGGAAGTGATCCATTTGATGCGGAAGAAAAGAGGTCAGAAGGGTTACCTAGCGATGAAGGTTGATCTTGAGAAAGCATACGACAGGATTCGTTGGGAGTTCATCCAAAATACCTTAACGGAGATTGGGATCCCTTTTAACCTCATCCGGGTCATCATGAAGTGCGTGACAACGGTGTCTTTCCAGGTCGCTTGGCAAGGCACTCTGTCTGACTCTTTTACTCCTTCCCACGACATTCAGCAAGGGGACCCTCTATCTCCTTATTCGTTTGGGGCATCTCATTTCCCAGGCAGTTAATAACGGCCAGTGGAAACCTATTCGGTTGGGATCTTCGGGACCTCCTTTATCCCATCTTTTTTTCATGGATGACTTAGTTCTTTTTGGTGAAGCCACAGCCGCGCAGACGCAGATAATCACTCAGCTTTTAGACAATTTTTGTCAGGCTTCGGGGCAATGCATTAACTTCACTAAAACCAAGATATTTTTCTCTAAGAATGTTCCGAACCATACTGCTTGTCACCTCAGTTAGGCTCTTCGAGTTACGAGGACTACTAATCTTGGGAAATACTTGGGTGTCCCGTTGATCCACGAGCGTATCAATCGTCATACCTACCAATACATTTTAGATAAAGCTCAACATAAGTTAATGGGGTGGAAATCTCAGCTGTTGTCTTTAGCTGGTCGAGTTACCCTCACTCAATCAGTCATTGCTTCCCTTCCCATCTTCACCATGCAAACAGTAAGGTTGCCTCATCAACTGTGTGATGATCTAGAAAAAAATTATGCGGGATTTCATCTGGGGGACCCAGGCTGGTCACAAGCAAATCCATCTGGTGAGTTGGGAGGAAGTCTGCCAACCCAAAAAAGTGGGAGGTCTAGGGCTTAAGTGTATTCGTTCGATGAATGACGCACTCGTTATGAAACTCGGCTGGGATTTCCTTATTAAACCCCAAGCTCTCTGGGTTCAGACACTGAGGGCGAAATACAAGGTTGATATGGTGCATTTCCCTCAGAATTTAGAGAGACAAGGCGCTTCGGGTGTTTGGCGAGGGATTGCGGCCGTTTGGAATCTCATTCGCCAAGGTGCTAAATGGAAAGTCGGCAATGGATGGCGCGTTCTCTTCTGGCTGGACCACTAGTTAGATGCTTGGGGCCCTCTTTATTTAGTGACTCCGATCGAAATCCCTGAGAGCATTCTGTATGCTACAATTAATGATTTTCAGGAGGGCAATGGCCGTTGGAATTGGCAGGTTTTCCAAAACTATCTCCCCGCAACAGTTTATATGAATATTGCTTCCGTCACTATTCGTGATGGAGAAGATGATCGGCTAATCTGGGGTCAAACTTCGCATAGGCGATACACTGTTGCGTCTGCTTATGATCTTATCGAGCAATTCAATCCTAATGTCTTAAATAGCCACTAGGAGGCCATATGGAAGTGGTCAGGCCCACAATGCATCAAATCCTTTCTCGGGCTGGTGGCTAAGAGGAAATTGTTAACCAATAAAGAACGCGTGGTCCGACATCTGACCCTGGAGGCGGGATGCAATTCCTGTGGACAGGAAGAAACGACCCTTCATGTTTTAAGGGATTGTCCTCCAGTCAAAGCCTTCTAGCAACAGTTTCCTGCTACCGTGGTTGCCGGGGCTTTTTTCAGTCAGGAGGAAGGACACTGGATCCGTTTTAATCTTCATCATCAGGTGCTATTTCATCAGGCCGAGTGGGCTACTATTTTTGGGGTCGCCTGTTGGTTTCTTTGGCGATGGCGTAATAACAACATTTTTGAACTGGGTTTTACTTGTCCTATTAACGGTCATAATATTGTCATGGCCTATACGAATTGGGTCCTTTGAGCCAATATGATGGAACATCGGCTTTTTCAGTCGCAGGGACTGCCTTTGGGTTCTTTAGTAGGATGGACTCCACCAATTGAAGGATGGGTCAAGTTGAATACGGATGGGGCAGTGAAACTGGGCTCTAACATTGCTGCTGCGGGAGGTCTTTTAAGAAACTGGCAGGGACACTGGTGCGGCGACTTCTTACAACAGATAGGCGTTGGCCAACTTGTCATGGCAGAACTTTGGGGGGTGTACTCCGGTTTGAGGTTGGCATGGTAGTGGGGTTATCGACGCGTGCGGCTGGAAGTGGACTCCCTTGAGGTCATTAATATTCTTTCATCTTCAATTCAGGTTTTGACTGAGCATTCTTTTTTGGTGACAGATATTCGTGAATTGATTCTTCAGGAGTGGGCAGTACAAATTGAGCATACACCTCGCAAAGGGAATCAATGTGCGGATGACTTGGCCTCTCTAGCTTCGGTCACAGTGCCAGGACTGCATATTCTTCAGGAGCTACCCTGGAGCCTTTTGGAAGCACTCCACCACGACATGCACGTAATTCTTTATCATCGATCCCTTCATAGGGATTTCAACTATCGGAGCTAGTCTCTCTATTTTTACTTTCCCTTGTAAACAAAAAAAAGCTGTAGGTGATGAGGTAAATCTTCCAATTCCTTACTAGATAGAATTAAAAAAAATTTCCGAGTTAACACCAATCTAAGAAAGAATGATAAACACAAACAACGGTAACCATTCTCTTAATGCTATTGGAACAACTAATATCCCTGAATCCATCGCATTCCTCAGTAGTTTAAGGACTAAGTAGCCAAAATTTTAACATGTTGCAAGAACAAGTCAAACTACTATTACAATGCAATAGACAAATGAAAGGAACTAATCATACACCCAATAACCACCATTTGAAGAAGAATAATTCATACCCTTCAATTCTATACATCAAGCTATCAACACTCCATTACTCTACATCTGCATCTTATGCCAACCAAACATGAAACTTGAGGGCAACCCTAATAGATAACAACTCCCTAGAACCTGACGTTTTAGTTAGGTTATAACTAGTTAGATTCAAGATCTAAATCCTAGACCTATAGTGGTATACACGATCTTAGTAATTTTGCATACCGTTGTAATAAACTTTTAGACTTCCATGGTGTATTTGACATTATAAAATACAAAGCTTTCTCTTTTACCTTGACTAGAGCAACACGATCATGGTTTTAAACTTTACTCCCTACCTTAATATCTACTTTCTAAGAAATAGTTGTGATGTTCATGTCACACTTCATCAACAACAAATATGACCCTTAAGACTCAATATATTTAATATTAATAACCCGAAGGGTGGAGGAAAGATTAAGGGATTATCTCCATTACTTTAATTTTAAAACTACGTAAATCTCTAATGTTGAGGTAAGGCTAGTAGTAACAATCTTTGCGAATGGACTCAGGCTCCATTAATCTGTAAAGCTAAATGGTAAAAAATGATCTCAAAATTTTGAAGCGGTCTAAATTAGGGCGTGCAAGTACATAATCCTAAAGGATGTGGAGCATAATATGAGAAACCCCAAAAGGAACAATAAAATCAAAAGAGGGGTGATTCTTTAGTTAATAAATCTTAGTAAAAAAAGCTTAGGATAGATAGATTAAAGGAAAAATAAAGGGAGCATCTATGAAGAGATGCCTAGATTCAACATGCCATTTAACAATAATTTACTACATCATTTACAATGACCTAGTAGAAAAAAAAGGCCATAACCCTACTAAAAGAAATAAAAAATTATATGTCACTTTTATGAGGATATTATATGTTGGACCCCAAAATTTTTCATCATTTATTTGTTTATTCATTTTGCTTTATTTTATTTCTTAGAATGGAGTCCATGATCTTCCTAGAATAAGGAGAAATTAGAAGTATTAAATGGAGAAATTAAAAGTTAGGTTAGAGTATAGTATGGTGTAAGTTAAATTGAAGAAGTAAGAATGCATAAAGGGCATTCTAGGAAGATCACTTAAGTCTAAAACTTATAAGGCATTAAAATAAGGGTAGAATGGGAAAAGGAAAATTGGAGTCTTGAAATTGAAGAAGCAAAATCGTTAATGAAAGAGGGGGAAAAAAAAGAGAGAGTGAACGAAGAGAAGAAAAGAAGGAAGAAAATTAGGGTTTTTGGAGATCTTGAAGAGTTTAAAGAAATTGAAGCTAAATCAAGTAAGTATAAGCATGAACCCTTCTTGATTGTTAGATGAAGCATATTTAGTGATAGTTAGAAGTGAAAAACAAGGTTGAATATGGGTAGGAAGTTGTTGATGAATGGCATGAGTTAATGTTTTACATTTTTTGGGTTGATGATCAAAGATAGATCATGAATGGGTTTGTGAATGATATTGGCTTGAAATGAAGTTGAAAATGAAGTAGAAGAGATGGGTTAGGTCTAAGATAGGTTATATGTGAAAGGTGGGAAGTTAAAAACTGGAAAAAGTAGCAAAATATGTCTTCGGAGTGGGTTTCAGGACAAGTTCACCGCGGCGAATTTCTGACTTCACCGCAGTGAACTCCATTTGTCCTGCACGAACATGCTTTGGTATTTTAGGCATAACTTTTTATGTAGATGTCCAAATGGACTGATTTTTGATTTGGTGTAAAATAAAGACATAAGGCTATAAATTATATGAAGGAATCGAGTCTAAATTCAGTCTCTAAGAATTTCAATTTCGGAATGGACGTTGAGTATAGAATTTTGTTTCAGTATAAGAAATAGTCCAAATTGTTAAGGTATAACTTTCTAATTTCTAAACCAAATTGAATGAAATTTTGGTTATTGTTTAAGGAAATCAACTGAGGCAAGAGGAGCAAAAGGAAAGACATCCCAAAGCAAGTTTATAAGCAAGGAAATCAAGGTGGGTTACACTGTTATAATTGAGTAATAAACTATAAATGCTTCTTTTGAAAGAACAGAAATAAAGGATTTTTTAACTACGTTATACATGTTCATTTATTGCTTTTTAATGCTTGAAGAATGTGCTACATGTTTGTATATGAATTTTATTATTGGTTTATGAAATGAATGGTAGAAATGTTTTTGAAAGAATATTGATTTTTTTGAAATTATGCTAGGGTTATGAAATCAAGTTTCCGAAAAATGTGCCATTTTGGGCAATAAGTTTACAAGATACGAAATACATGTTATGTGGGTTTGTGCTAGTCCCCTAAGTTAAGTCAAGTACACTTTGACAAAAGACTTCTCCCGCCTACCCGCTAGTAGCATGAAGATCCTTCATGGACTCCCATAAGTTCACGACTACGCAAGACCATTAAGTGGGATTGCAATAGTATGTTCTGTTCATGGTTACACAGGACCATTTTATGGAAATGTGTGGTACGTTCTGCTTTGGATCTACCCAAATTATTTTGATGCGCTATGTGTTTAGGATTTGTGAACAAGTTGATGAATGCATAAATTGTGTTGTTTGTGAATTGGATCATATGACGAAAATATGAGAAATATGTGCTTTATGATTTAATGTGAATTTTGCATGGAAATGAATATTTCGATGGTTTTGCTTGTTACCAGTTATAAAATTGTTACCACAAGCTTTAAGCTCACTCCTATTCTCCTCCCCCTACACAAGTAATGTAACACACCACTCCCACGTGACCCGAACCCGATATCATTGGTTATATTCGAGTCCGTGTTGGGAATCGCGATTCCCAGAACGGGAAATCCCAGTGCATTCATCAGCATGAACGCGTGCGGAATAACATATAAACTGTTCTGGGACCTTCCCTGAACCCAGGATCTTGCATCTTAGACAGAGGAACGAAAATCAAACCATGAACGACCAACGGAGATCGTCTCTAACGATATCCACGCAGAGGTCGGTGAACTCAATCAATCGAACTCTTCGACTGAAAACAGTTGGAATAAGTTCAGAGTGCTAGCTCCTACCTTATTCGGACGAGCAATGAAGATCGGCGGTGAAGCGTGGTGAAGACGATCCAGAGAGAGTTCCGGCGAAAACCATTTTCGTCGATGCTCATTGGTTTCCACAAACCAAAAAATCTCTTATCTTCACTCATGAGAATCTCTCTTTATACGATTGTCTGGATAGCAATTAATGAAATTAATTGCTAACAAGACAATCGAATCCACGTAAGGCATAAATATATATTAATCAATTAATTAACTCTTTAATTAATTAATCATATATAGATATACGCACATGCTGATATTGTCCAGTCACACTGGTGTCGGTCCTATCGGGTCCCTTTACAGGAAAAACCCCGGAGACCTTTT
>JANZLH020000156.1:3866893-3878845 GCA_026770325.2 Erythroxylum fimbriatum | reverse complement strand
ATAGTAAGGAATGAGAATAGATATTATCATTATAATTAGGATGGTTGGTTAAGAAGAACGAATGATTACCATTATCATTGATAATGGTTGATTTGTAAAAAATATTGAGAAATAAAAATTTATTATATTTTAATTAAGTAAGTAATTAATTAATTACAATAATTTAATTAAAGAATGAATTATATTTTAATTAGTTATATTGTAACTAATTAATTAATTGTGATATAATTAATTAATTAATTATATTTTAATTAATTATATCGTATTTAATTAATTAGTATTAAAAATATTTTTTTAAAAAGAATCACTACTAAATAATAAGTTTTATTGCTCTACTAAATTGAGTATACGGAGAATTTATCAAAAATAAGATATCAAACTATTACCTCTATAATTCAACAACTAACTGCTCACTTTTCGTTCCTTATCTATTACCCCTTTCTAAACTCATGTCAACCGAGCCACCCTAACTCTCGAGCATCAACCCAAATCCAAAAAGAGTAGATGTGTTTTTATCATTTACTATCATATATCGATGATTAAATATTGATATTGAAAAATGGATCAACTATGACGTGTAAACACATTATCCAAAGGAAAGGGGATGTGCCTAAGTGGCAGCATTCTAGTGGAGGAAACGATTGACATTAGTTTCCAAGATGAGATAATTCTCGAGAGAGAACACAGAAAAACTGTGTTCATTAATTCAAAGCCTCTCAATCTCACCGGTCATCTGTCTTTTCTTTTCTTTTTCTGCCAAAGTTAGTGTCAGAACATGGCGAGCTGCAGCATGGCATCGGCTGCTTCAGGTTTTGTGTTGACACCTAATTTTGCAACCAACACAAACTCAGGTTCCAAGACCAACATGGTTCTTTTCCCTTCAAAGTTCAACGCCAGAAGTTCCAGACTTGTGGTAAAAGCCACCGATGAAGGTCCAGCACCACCTACCACAGCTGCTCCGACGGCAGAAGCTGAAGCTCCAAAACCAAAGCCACCGCCAATTGGACCCAAGAGAGGAACCAAGGTAAAGTTGCCGCCTTGTCACAGTTTCGTATTTGAAAACAAGTGCTAAGGTATAGTCGCCATGTAAGACGATCGAAAATTGGAGACTATACTTTCCCTTTCTTTACCATCTGTGAAAGTTTTGCAACTTCGTACTCTGCTGAGTGCTAAAAATCTTAAATTTAAGGTGCTATTCGTATTGGTTGGTCTTCCGTATGATACCTGAGAAGCATATAATATTCTTTGCATAACCTGTGTATTAAATATCGTCCAGTCGGTTTCCATAGCCTTCATATTTGAGTTAATAATTAAGCACATTAAGATTGATGGCAAGATAATGGGGTGGAAAACAGAAAGATGATTCTATCTATAGCCTATTATTACAGCGACAGATATAAAAGATGATGTTGGTTCTTAATGACGTTGCAGGACAATGTCACTGGGGAAGAATTTCATTTTAGTTGAGTCTTGCATAAAATTGATATGCTTGCAGTTTACAGAGAGCTTGTGTTTCTCTTCAGGTTAAGATTCTGAGGAGGGAGTCCTACTGGTTCAATGGCATTGGATCTGTTGTAGCTGTTGATCAGGTCAGATATTTCTTATTTCTGTCATGTCCTTTTACGAGTATGTTTCTTGATTCTCAACTTCCAACTTTATTGGACAGGATCCCAAGACTCGGTATCCAGTTGTTGTTCGATTCGACAAGGTTAATTATGCAAATGTATCTACGAACAACTATGCCTTGGATGAAATCGAAGAAGTTAAATGAGTGTGAATCAGTCTGTGTTTATTATAATTTTGAAGTTGATATTATTATCTCTCGAAGCTTACTTCTGTCTCTGTTTATGAATGCTTATCATACTCCTTAGTGATTCTGCCTTATTTCTTCTTGTTTCCAGTAACTGCTCATTTGGAGTTTGCTCAACTAACAGTGCGATTACCTATAGGTTCAAAGAGTGCATGTCGATACGAAAGAAAACATTCTCTGTAACTCTATAACTGAAACTGTAAGCAAAAAAGAACCGAGTCCTTTCACTTAGATTTGAACCTAATATATATAGGTAAAAGTACCTCCTACCTTCAAAAAATCAATCCAAACTCCAGTAAAGGACAAACAACATGGGTTTAGCTGCAATTTTTCCATAGCTAACAACTGTTATTCTAATTCGTGAATATTTAACCGGGTTTCATCTACAAGCATCCGGTTAAGATGAAGCCTTAGCAGACAAAGTAGAGGTTGAAAACCAAATCCAATCTTTCATCTTGGATATTTCTACCAATAAAGTACATATGTTGGAAGCAAATGTGGAATTCTTGTAGAAAGCTAAAAGAACGAAATCTATAAATGAAGGTTCAGACAGATTAATGTCGTCTCTTCATTGACAACTAACAAATGCATAAGAAGGTCATCAGTGGAAGGTTGGAGGTTCAGAATTAAATTCAGCAAGAAACTGCAGAAACAAAGCATATGCTGTAGACCACCTATTCCGATTGGCATCAATTCCATTTGCAATGAATAAGCGGACTGCGGATATGCCTTTACTCAAAAGTTCCAATTCTGAAACCCCTACCTTTTGCTCAATGTTCGGCTATTTGCTTTGCTTTCAGGGCGAACAGGAATTTGTTTCCTAGCCAAATTTGACGTGGCTTACGTGATACTACTTATGTTGCAGTAAATCTAGAATCCACCTTTGTCATCGATGTCATTCTGCTCTGCTTCATTCTCTTGTATTTAGCTGACGGAGAGATGAAGAAGAGACAAGGAAAATTAAACAGTCTAATACTTGGGCCTCTAAGCCTGCAAAACTAAGGCCACTATTGCTATAAACATGAAGATAAAGCTGCTTCTCTACAAGCCTTAACAAAGACCAAATTCAAAATCAACAACTACTGAGTACGGTTCTTGGTGAGATGCCCATTGCTCCTGTGTAGGTCTGATCGTGGAAATCGTTTCTTTGTCCTACCATGATCTCAACATAACAAGGGCAAAATTTTAAGAGCTGTTTCTGCTGTTAACGCCTCAAATGAAAGCTAAACAAGAATTTGAACAAAAAAATTGCAAAAATATGATACTAGAACAAAAGTACAAGTACCATCTAAAATCCAAGATGTAACCTAACTTTCCCTAAAGAACTCTTCCATCCATGCCATCAAGAAGACCTGACCACATTCCCTTTACTGGTGGCAGTTGAGCCACAAAAGCATTCCAAGGAGGATAACCAACCCCACTACCACGAACACGACCATCCAAACGTAGTGATAAATACCTGTAAAATAAACACCAATAAGGAAGTTTCTTAGGACAAACATCAACATAATTTTCACAGGAGAAAATAGGAAAAGGAAATGGTGTGTAAAGATTATAGGCATGCTCCACATTCCTGTAAGAGAGTAGTGATGCAGTACATTCATAAAACTCATGGCATAGCAAGTTATGGTATTCACTAATTCACACTACATAAGAAATTGTTGCATATGTTGGTACAACGAATAATTGCACAGCAGACGGCATACACAGGGGATTCAGGGGATATGCCGGCAAGTTTCTTTTGTTCATCCAACCACCTGCCCATAGAATTGTAAAGGAAATGAGAAGGAGGGAGAGGCAAAAAGAATTTTGAAAGAAACTAAAACAACTTTCTTTAACAACTTTCTTTCTTACGTAGACCACTCAGTAACGTATACAGGAGCCAGCTGCCAGAGTCTCTTCCTTCTTACCGTTAGTTCCTTCATCTCCTCACTCTCATCAAACTCAAAAGTGGGCAAATTACCATCCATAGCAAAGGGCACCACAAGCACCCCTCTCTCCAACAGACTCTGAGTGAAGGGCTCACTTCGTCTAAAAGACTCCAGAATGAATGGTGATGGACCAGCGCAGATTACAAGACGAGCAGCACCTCTCAAGGAGCCAAGTGGTACAATCCTACTTTCGGCCACCCGCAGCTTAAGATTTGAAAGGCTTTCCTCCCTTGAAAGCTTAGCCAACTGTGCTTTCTTAGCATTATCTTCCCTAGAATATAGGAATGCAAATATAGATACTGCTCCAATGTCTATGCCAAGACCTTTCAATATTTCGGTAACCTCAGCTGCTCTAGATGGATTATTTAGTGCAGCAATCAATTGTGTAGTTGCGATCAATCCTCCAAGAGCGCCACTTGCAATAAAAGCTAGATAAAAGAACATCCGAACAGATCGAAATGGAGAGATAACTTCACTCCTTATCTTTGCTGTGGAGCTGAAGAACAAAATAAAGAATGATTACAAGGAAGCTCCACTGGTAAAAAGAACCTGATAGGAGAAGCGTTGAGTAACACAGCAAATTCAGAGAGGAAATAGCGAAGAATCAGAACAAGTTTTAAAAAGCTGATCACTTAAAAAGAACCTGAAAGGAGAAGCATTGAGTAACACAGCAAAGTTGAAGAGGAAACTGAGAAGAATCGGAAAAAATTTTAAGAAGCTAATCACTTCCTGAAGATAGTAAATTCCATAAGCATAGTTTCTAAGAGGATTGGTCAAAATTGCACAAGCAACTAGACTAGGTAATGTATAACCTTATGCTCATAGGAGCTGAAATTGAACAGGGTAATGTATAGTACTGCATTTTAAGAGATGAATTTTAAAAGCTTTTCATATCATTTCAAGCAGATACATACTTGAACATTAGGATTAGAATGATAAAACGTGATAGTTACATTTTTATAGGTGCACGAAAGTCCCTTTAATTAATGAACACAGTAATCTTTGTACCCTCCTCCAACACTCTGCATAAAACTCATTCGACGACCTACACTCAATCCAGAGTCATAAAAAATCTTCCCTTCTGCAGAGCGAACTTTGGACAGTATTATTCAGTTGGCAGGTACAAGTTATGCAAACATATGAAGAAAATTTAGAAAGAACCATGTCTGATGAATAGATCTACCAGAATATGCATTTCACAATAATAAATTTTGAGGATGGTAGTTGTAGCAATGATGGTGATGGACAATGTCGCAGCCCAAGGTTTGTACACACACAGAGTCCCCATAAAACTTTAAAGGAACTTCTATGCTAACATAATAACTAAAAAGATAAAAGTTGGATCGGTTAGCCACTTTCGTCATTCAATTCGGAGTCCAAGGGACTACTGCAGAAAATAAAGCTGCGAAAGAGGTAACTAAAATGATTGTCGCTGCACAGAATATTCTCATAGGTATTAGGAAGCATTCAAGAATCTTATTTTGGTTAAATTTCAAGCTTCAATTATGCTCTATATTAAATCCAACAAGCATGTTAATTTGTTGTTCAATATGCAACCTGAATAAAATAGTGGAAAACAAAGTCCAGCTAACCTTTTCTTAGGTGTTTAGCCTATAATTAGTAAACAGTGAGACCAATCTACTCCTTTCCTGGTATAGTTCTCCCAAATAAAGAGGTCTTTCGTATTCACATTCCCAGCGTCATATGCTTCTATAATCTGTACACAACGTCACCTGCGAACTGCAGCACATCATTCATCTTACCTCATCGTGCCACGCAACCTCAAAATTCTCATATTTTTTCTGCTTTAATAATTTAAAGCATGCTTTCAAAATCTGCCATCACTATTCTCAACTAAATCTAGCCGTGGAATTATAAAACAACTACAAATGAAAGGAGAAAAACTGCCATTCAAGTTTATCCATATCCCATCTTAGTTCAAAGAAGCAAGCATTATCTATTTTTCAGTCCTGGAAAAGCAACATCTTTCTGTAGAACCGATTTCCGTATTCTTATATGTGCAATTTTCTTATCAATTGATGCCAATCCATTTGAATTCAGGACAAAAGGAAGTCTTAAATTAGAAAGCAATAACAAGGGGAAGAAGATGACAAGACCCACCTGATCTCGGAAGAAGGAGAGGGCTTGTTAGCTGCAGAAGAGGTGATAGTGGAAGGTTTTGGCTTATTCCATTGTCTCCTACCGGTAATGCAAGTGAAAGTAATCTGGTTGTGATTGGTAACTTCTCTGCAAAAGTTGAAGTAGTTGCTGCCCGCCTTGTTATGACGGAGGTAAGGAGGCTTGAGAATGTTGAAAGAAACATGGGCCATGAAAGAAGCCATGGCTACAAAAACTGGAAGACTTTCCAAACTTGGAGGAGCTAGGAAGGCAGTTACTACTAGACTTTGGTGTCAGGAAACGTAAGAACCAGTTGTTTGCCTTGTTGGATGATCGTTATACTGCCACGCCTTAAACTAGGGACTAGGCCTACCCTCAAGTATAATGGGCTCTACGATTCACCAATACTACCGAGTGGTTTAGGTGGGAATTAACAAATGTAGACTTTTGCTTTGTCCTTAGCAATTGCTTGCTTAATCTTTAAATCTTTTATTGGTTACTATCCCAAGAAATCCAAATTAATCTATTGAAAGAAATAGAGTACCCATTTTTTTTAATACAAAGGAAAAGCTAAACACAGTTAATCTAACTCTCGCAAAATTCGGCGGGACTCAGTTCCCTGCTTGTCCCGTCGGATGAGATCCTGGACTGGCAAAGGGGGCTCCATCAGAATATGGACTCCTGGACAGGTCTTGACTGCAACTGCTGCCAGATAGTCTGCGCACTGATTTTCCTCCCAGTGTATGTGTTGGATTCGCACCTCCCAATTGCGTTGGGGCAATCTACGTATACCTGCCAATAAAAAGGTATGGAAATCAGTCTCAGTAATGAGAGCTGAAAGCAAGTTAATGATTTCTAGAGCGTCCACTTCTAAGATGACCCTACGATAACCACGATTCCAAGCGAGAGTGAGGCCCGAGTGGACGCCCTAGAGCTCGGCTATTGTAGGCGAGCCGCTACCAATGTGCTAGAGGAATCCTCACCACTGTCCATGACCGTCGCGCATTAAGTCGCCAGCGGTAGCTATACCCGAACCCGGGTTAAAAGCTCCATCCATGTTAAGTTTGACCCAATCCGCTAGTGGTTTGGTCCATCCTACTCGACTGCCTAGCGAGAGGCCCAGAGTCAGATCCACGCATCTTTCCACTTCTCACGCTCGGACTATCCACTCTACATATGTCATAACAGCTCTCGTTCTGTCTTCAGGCGAAACAAAATCGTCGTCGAAAAGACTTTTGTTCTGCCGCGTCCAACGCATCCAGCAGGCAACCCCAAATATAATGGACCAGTCCCCTTGCATCTCCTGGGAGTGCTTGAGTAGATTGGTTCTCAGCCAAGCTTCCTCAGCTTGATGGAAAAAATCGAAATCAACCACTTCCGAAGGAAATTTCCTCCAAAAGATGAGCACTCTCAGACAGTCCCGAAGGACATGCAATGTGGTCTTTTCCTATCGGAAAATATGGCAGCTGCTATCTGACGCAATGTGCCACACCACCCATTATTGGTTCGTTAGGAGTTTTCGCTTGGTTATGAGCCAAAGGAAAGCTCGGATCCGTTGTGGACCAGGCCATTTCTAAATTAATTTCCAGGGACAATTAGAGGTATCCGGGGGGTTCCCTTCGATTATCTCATAAGATGACGCTACCGTGAATCTTCCATTCTCATAAGCCGCTATAGCCATGCATACTGAGGCTGGAAGGTTTTGTTGAAATGAATTCCACCTCTAGTGACCATCTCGGCTCCACAAATCCGCTACTTTAGCGTACAGTTCTCCCTCAGGAATGGGAGAGGTCTCCACAGAGAGTAAAGGTCCCCAATCGTTCACCTAATTATCCAGCCAGAAACATATGCGTCTTCCATTCCCTAGTGTCCATTTTAATCCGTGGTGGACATACGGCCAAACGGCTACAATTCCTTTCCAGAGACTCGAAGCTCCTACACGATCAATCGTAGTGGGGATATAATCGGGTTCCATCCGATATTTGGTCCGTAAGACCCGGGCCTATAAGGTCGTTGGATGCGTAATCAGCTTCCAGCCCATTTTGGTTAACAAGGCCTCATTGTTAGTCTGAATGCGCTTAATGCCTAGATCCCCTGACTTTTTGGGTTGACAAACTATAAGGATTGAATTGATATGAGATGAAATCGTATTATTCATGAATAACTTGACTGTTTATATACATGTACATTTGAGTATTTGAATATTTAAAACAACATCTTATCTTATCTAATCCTATGATTGTGTAATCGGATGATGCTATATAACACTGAATCTTGTTTGAATGTAAATTACACCTTTATCTACATTTGAATAGGTTTTGGGCTGATGCAGGAGATGGGCTTAAGGGATAGCCCTAATACAAACAACATCCTAATTAACTAGGGACAGTTTTTCTAGTCACCCGCGGATCCCCAGAGAAAGTTGCACATAATTTTCTCCAAATTATCGCATAAACTTGAAAGGCACACAGTTTGCATTGTGAAGACTGGGAAGGTGGATATCACAGATTGGATTAAGGTGACACGGCCAGCTAGAGACAGGTGTCGTGCATGCCACCGGTTAGTTTCCTTTGAGCGTGATCAAGAATGTGTTGATAAGTGTTAGGCCTGGTTCTCTCATGAAGCAAGGGGACGCCTAGGTATTTGCCTAGGTTTTTCATGGGCTTGATGTGGAGAGCGTGACTAATACGACGCACGGTTGTTGACTGAACGTTCTTGAAAAAGAAGATCTTTGTTTTTTCATTATCTTAGCAATCACTTGAGCCTGGGAATCTGTAGCTTCCGATAGTAGAATCAGGTCATCTGCAAAGAAAAGGTGGGACAGTGGAAGCCCTGTAGGGCTCAATTTTATCAGTTTCCAACTACCTTGACCCACTTCTCTGGCAATAAGATGCCCCAGATGTTCCAGACAAAGGACAAATAGGTAGGGTGAGAGTAAATCGCCTTGTCGAATCCCGCGAGAGGGGCAAATAGTATCTGAGATCGAACCCCACCAAACTACCTGCGTAGTCACCGTCGTAACACACTGCATAATAACCCAGATTAGTGAAGGAGGCAGACCAATATCTTTGAGAGTGTTGTGGATAAACTCCCAACGAAGACGGTCATAAGCTTTTTCTAAATCTACTTTGGTTGCCAGAAAGCCCGTTCTCCCTTTCTTACTTCGCATCGAATGAATAACTTCCTGGACAATAATGATATTATCAGTGATTTGTCGGCCTGGAATAAAACTACATTGATTCTCCCTCACTAGATGGTCTAAGTGGGGTTTAGTTCTATTCACGATGACTTTTGAGAGAATTTTGTAGAGGACATTGTAGAGGCTTATCGGGCGAAACTAATCAATACTTGTTGGACAAGGATTTTTGGGGATAAGGACAAGTAGGGATTGGTTTAAGGCCCTATCCCAATATTCCTGTCTGAACAGCAACTTGATATATTCCGTCACTTTAAGACCAACCCTCCCCCATTGCTTCTGAAAGAAAAGAGCATTGAACCCATCTACCCAGGGGCTTTTTTCGGGTTCATGTCAAAAACTGCACATTTAATTTCGGTATCCTGAATGGGAATTGCTAAATCCCGAAGAGTTCCTGTGGAAAATGACGGGAAGGCTCCTGTGGTCCCGATCTGTACTAGCATAACTTCCTCTCTCGTGAACAGATTGGTAAAATAGTTGCGGCCTAAATTACGTAGTTGCCCCGGGTTGGTAACGAAATCCCCTTGCGAGTCCTTGAGTCACTCTATCTTCAGTTTTTTTTTTCCGTTTAGCTAATGTAAGGGTATGGTAATATTTTATGTTCCGATCCCCCTTTGAAATCCATTCACACCGAGCTTTCTGGTGCTAAAAGATTTCTTCCTCACTCAAAACTTGTAGCAGCTCCCCACTTAACTGTTCCTCCAAGGCTGTCAGGGAATCTAGATTATCGTCATTTATGGCTTTCTGAATGCCCTGCAGTCTGGCGAGCAATCTTTTCTTGCGGTGGAATATATTACCAAACTCAGAACGATTCCAGTAAGTGAGGTGTTGGGCAAATTGAGCTAACGATTTACTCATCGTTTCAGCTTCCGGAAGCCAATGCACGGCTACAAACTCATCGAAGCCCAGGTGAGTGAGCCAAGCATTTTGAAAATGAAACTTCAAGGGCCCCGATTGACAGAAAGCTGAGGGATGAAGATGAATCCACATAGGTCGATGGTCAGATCCCAGAAAGGGCAAATGATGATTGACCGCTTGGGGAAAGGAATGTAACCAGGTTGACAATACAAAGACGCGATCCAATCTAGGTTGAACCATGCCTTGCCGCCACATAAACCTGGATCCAACATATCCCAGATCATGAAGGCTACTTGCATTCACCCATTCTTGAAATGTATTGTTCACGACCCTCGTGGCAGATGCTTCCCCTCGCTTGTCTGCTAATTCCAGTTTAGCATTAAAATCCCCGCCTACTAGCAAAGGTCGATTTTGAGATCTACCTATCCATTCTAGTGTTGCCCAGAGATGCTTTTGAGAGGAGGTTTGAGAGCTAACATAAACCGCGGTAAAATCAAAGGAGTAATCCTCGTAGGTTACCATGGTATAGATAAATTGCCGGTGGGCAGAAACAATGGATAAGTGGAAGGTCTCCTTCTAGAGGATCCAAATCGCACCCGCGAATCCTACGACTTCCACTTTGAAAAAAAAATCAAAACTTAAATCTCGAATAATGTCATTCGCCCTATGCCCACTAATTCTGGTTTCCAGTAAAACTAGAATACCTATATTATAGTGACTAATATAATTACGCAGGATGGTCCGGAATCTAGGCCCTTCTGCTCCTTGGCAATTCCAAATTAAAATTGACATAACAAAAGGGTTAACTAGATGTGGTACCTCCCATGGGAGCGTCTTGACTATCAGTACTAATTTGCTGCATTTCCAGCTCCTCGTGATGCCCACCCAAGGAGGGGGCTTCAGGTAGGTCCGCCTTTCCTGGTATATCGGGGGGTTCGGGTGACGGTAGGTCGGTATTCTCCCCTGTGTAAGGAAGAACCTCAGGAGCCTGGATCCCGTCCATCTGTTGTGGTCAGACTTCCACCTCCACCTCCCGGGCCCCTAACACCTGGTGATCACAGATCATTTCCGTGTGTGAAGGGATAACAACAGCTATGTTCTTGTCTGTAGAGGTAGGTTGACTTTGGATTTGGGTGGTGGGTCCTGGGCTTGGGGTCGGGATAGGACTACCTCGAGAGCTATCACCTTTGAAGAGATTCTTATGAGTTCCTCGTGGGCCCTTGGTCCCTTTCCTGACATTTGGGCTTGGCCCAGTTGCCTTGAAAATGTGTCCATGAGAAAAGGGCTGGGTGGGACCGATAATAGTTGTCATAGGGAGACGTTAGCCTGCTCCTATTAAGGAGTTCTGTGGAGCAGCCGCTGATGAGTCCTCCAAGGTCTCCATCATGTCTGAAGCTGTCAGAGCAGTAAATCTAGAGTCGTTCCATGGAGTTGATTCGGTGCTTCTTCCCAATTTCTTCTGACGTGATATGGAGGGAAGGCTGGCATGTTGGAGACGTTGCAGTGTGGGGCGCTGTTTCTGTTGAGCGTATACCTATAGACCGTAGTTGGAGCTTACTAGAGGCGAGACTGTGGCGTTACGAAGTCTTATGGTTTCTCCTTCAGTCAGGGCAGCTGTCATCCCCGCAGGCGCAGGTGTTGACGTCTTCGCAGAGGGGCTTCCTGCGTCCGGTGCTGGGATTTGCGAAGGATCACATTTGTGTAGCGAACAAATGGCTGTTGAATGACCAACCTTCCCGTAAGAACAGTAGAGTTGAGGGAGTCCCTCATACGTAACGTGGATTAACTCGTCGTCCAGTTCCACCATGGTTTTCAAAGGTTGTGTGAGATCTATATCCACAACGATTCGAGCATACTGGCCTTTGTGGGCTTGTAAAGTCACTTCATCAATGTTCACCGTCTGACCTACTAAGTTCCCTAAGGCTGTGAGGATTCCGGGATGATAGCGAGTGACCGCATGTTGTAACGCTAATCAAAATTAAAATTACTAGACTACTACTGTAGCAGTGGTGAGTCTAGGTCGATCCCACAGAGAGTGC
>JANZLH020000156.1:3824081-3844678 GCA_026770325.2 Erythroxylum fimbriatum | reverse complement strand
ATTATATTTTATTAAATTTTAGGTAATAAAAATTTTCTTTTATGGGAATTAACATAATGGTAAATGTAGTACATCATATCAACTATTTACGGTATTATTTAATTGTCAAATAATTTTTATTATATTTTATTAAAATTTGAAGTAAATTTAATATTATGTTAGTTTAAATAAGAAGTAAAATAAAAAAAGAATAAATTTTGTGACACTTAAATAATAATATACAAATAAATAAAAATTTTTTTAGAATATAATAAATTTAGAGATTTATAATAAAAAGGGCTGCAAGTAGATAAACTACAAGTGTTGCAATGAATTATCACTATGATATTCAAATATTTAATAAGCTAAAATAAATAAAATCAAAGATTTTATAACTTTTTAAACACATCAAGAGATATGCTAAAAACTTTGTCTCTTCCATTTCTCTCTAACAAGTATTAAATAGGGATGTTAATTTTGGCTCAGTCCAGCCCGACCTGACCCACTTTTGGCCTGGGTTAACCAGACCATGGGTCAGTTTTTGATGTTTTTCTTTAAAATATACGATCAATCCGTAATCGGGCTGAGGCATGGGTTAACCTATCCCAGCTTGTCGAGCCACGGACTACCTAACCAGTGCTTGGGTCGGGCCGGCCCAGGAGCCCAGCCCATTAGCATTCCTAGTATTAAATGAGACTTAATAAAAATGTTGGAATGAGAATTAATAACCTTTGATGAAAATCTGCTAATCAATGGAATAAGAGTTGAGAGTGAAGCCCGCGGTAAAAGAGATAAATACCAATGTGGGGCCCACGCAAGAGAGTATAAACGGTAGACTAATATTTTAAGAAACCAAACATACAAGATTTTTGGGATTTAATACTCTCTCGCGGGCCCCTAATGAGGGTGAGTCCTGGACAGGTGCCCCGCCTGCCCCTGCCCGGGGCCGAGACTTGTTCTTTACAAAGATTTCGTCAATATTTTGGAAAGATACCGAATCTGCGATTGTTTTCCGGCTAGTTGATACTTGATCCCTTGTACAATGGTAATTGGTCATGTTTGGCAATCAGCGGATTGCATTAGCTGTTAGATAATTCTATCAACAGTTAGTTGACACCAAATTATATCAGCTAGTTTAACAAGCAGATAACATCAACTATTTATTTAAAGATGTTTAGTAAATATCTTAATTTTTTAATATTCTCATAACAATTTAGATTTTAGATATTTAATTTCACAAAAATTAAGTTTATAACTCTAATAAAAAACATACAACATATATTATTATTATTATTATTATTATTATTATTATTATTATTATTATTATTATTATACTACTTCTTCTTCTTTCTCCATATTACTCAAGTTAGAAGTTCATTTTCTAATATATTAACTTATTAATCAAGTTGAAGTTTAGGGTATTAGTATTTGGTGAAGGGAAAGCAATAATAAAAGATGTTAGCTTGAGTAATTTGTAATAACTTTTGGGCACAATTGTCTTTTCGTTCCTTAATTTCTCAGCCGCTGGAGCAAAATGCTTCTCATATGAGCATTTTTTAAAACAATAGATTGAGTTTAATATATCAACTCAATCGGCTGATTACCAAACATGAATATTAGCTGTTGGACATAGTCAAACAGCCAAATACCCTTCAATCCGCCAAAAAAAGTTGATTAGCCATTTACCAAACAAGGCCATTGATTTTATGATGCTTCGTTCTTGAATGAAAAATTAGTGCTATTGTGAGGCATATTGCACTTAAATTGTCACACCATAGAATTGATGGACTTTTGACTTGTTACCCTAATTCCTTAAGCAAAGAAACCACCCATTGAAACTCAGTAGCAGTAGATGCCAATGTACAGCCTTGGTAGAAGATCTTGTTGGTTTATGTCTTATATCTAATCGATTGGTTGTAATTTAGTGATAAAATAATTAAATGCATTCTTAATCTTATGCATGTTTAGATGAATATGATAAAGTCCATAGGATAATTATACATTGCAAATGAAATTATAGTGAGATTATAATTATAATATTCATATTACATTTATGTATTATCCCAAAATTGGTCTTAGTCATTATTTTTAATTAAGGCTGGACATTAATAAAACGTTAAAAAAAACTAGCACACATTTTTTTTCCTTATGAAGGAACTAGTCAATCTCATAGATTAAAGGATGAAGATACTTAAACAAACATATGGGTACTTGTTAGAGAACAAGTTCACTAAACAGACCCAATTTGAGAAATCCATTTGGAACATTACTTGTATGTCTATGAAAATTCTCGTTGTGATAATTGTATAAGTGATTGTTTGATTTGAGGTCTCCAAAGTTATCTTGTATAGGGATTGATATGTTTTGATACTACTTATGACCTATTCTAATTATAGGTCATTCATTTAGTAGTCATTGGATATAGCATGAACTATATGGATGTAGTTGAGTGATTAAGATAGGATTCATAACCGTATAGTAATTAGGGAGAATGTTTTGTTTTTCTCGATTAACATTGATTCAGGAAATCTTTGGCTAAGGAGAATGGTGTTCTGTAAATAGTTGACAAATGTCCTTAATTGAATCCATAATCAATAGAGGAGAACAAATATGATTAGACTCAAAATAAAGTAGACATTAATTCCATGCTCTATGTCTAATTGGAACATTGTATGATGAAAGGATTGAATTAAATGAAAAAGGCATGTATAAAAAGGTTAGTCAAAACCACTCTGAAATTTCTAAATATTTGGGTAGTCATAATGTGTTGCTAAATTCATTTTCTTATTCCATGTAGTTGCATGCCATCTTAATTCATTGAGCATTTTAGCCCATGATTAATTTATATTTATGCATACATAATACAATTAAAGCAAATTATCGAATTACCCCTAACAATTTTGTTAATACCGATTATGTCCCATACTAGGCACTCACTTTCATATTTGTTAACACCCATTACATATACTTTCATGGACATGACACATTCCTACTAGGGTTTAGTTTAGGGCCTCACATTTCTCTTCTCCTTAAAAGATTTTTGTCTTCGAAATTTGTACTTAAAGAGAATAATTGGGGATACTGAGCCCTCATAGTCAATTCTGGTTCCCACGTTAATTCGTCAAGTCCCTAGTGTTGCTATGGTACTTTCACTAGAGGTATTTGTTTATTTCTTAGCTGTCAAACTTCTCTAGCCAAGATAGACACATGTCTTTTCTCATAAGAAAAATCCAGTTATACTTGAATTTCTTGCACAGGATCCTTGTGTGAATCATCATACCAATATCTTCTCAACATAGAAATGTTAAACACATCATGCAACTTGGTTGATTCTTCAAGAAGAGCTAATTTATAAGCTAGTGGTTTGATTTTCTTAATAATCTCATAGGGACCAATATAGTGTGGGCTGCGCTTACCTTTCTCCCCAAACCGAAGTATTTCTTTCCATGGTGATACTTTCATAAATACCTTATCCCCTACCTGATACTCAATATCTTTTTTTTTTAATCGGCATAGGATTTTTGCCTATCATTGGTAGATTTTAATCTCTGTTGAATAATTTGAACTTTCTCTTCAATATTTTTTAAAATATCAGGCCTGATCATCTTGTTTTCACTTAATTTAATCCAACAAGATGGAGTTCTGCACTTCCTACCATATAGTGCTTCATAAGGCGTCATGCCATACTAGTCTAATAACTATTGTTATAAGCAAACTCCATCAGAGAAAGAGATCCTAACTTCTAGGGAATTCTAACACACAATCCTTAAGCATGTCTTGTAATTCTTGAATAACTTGTTCAGATTGTCTATCTATCTAGGGGTGGAAAGCGGTACTAAAACTGAGTCAGGTACTCAGATTCGTTTGCAAACATTTCCAGAATCTCGAAGTAAATCAAGGATCACAATCAGAAATAATAGACAATGGTAGCTCATTCAATATCACTATCTCATTCACATATATATCTGCCAGCTTATCCATTAGATAGTTAGGACAAACGGGTATAAAATGAGTAGACTTGGTGAACTTATCCACAATCACCTATACAGCATCATGTTTCCTTTAAGTGAGAGGAAGCCCAGACACTGTTGTGATTGGTTTCAAATTGTGTTTTCTCATGATTGATTTGTTGCTCTTTAGGTGTTAAGATTTCAATTTTTAGCCTTTCTTCGATCGTTAAAAGTTTTAAGTTCTTTTTGGTTTACAGTTTTTAATATTTTATTTGTTCGTTTTAGCTATCCAGTACTTTGTTTTAGCATTCTACAAAAACCTAGTTGCTATTAGTGGTTCAAAATTTGGATGATCTAATTTGGATTTACTTGTGGTTATGTGCATTTGTGGTTTCCACATTCTTTTAATGTGATGCCCATTTTGGGATTTAATATCAATCCTTGTTCCTTTTCTCATGTAACATTAGAGTCATTTAGGGACTTGTTGAGCTTGTCTTCTATAGCTTGTGTTGGGTATGAGGGTAAGAGTGGTGTCTTTGACTTCTAATGATAGAGCAAGGGCTAGTCCTTTAGTGATTTTGGGTCTAGGAAAAGAGAAGATGTTAACATATTATGGATAGGTGCTTGGAACATCAAAACCCTTACAAGAATTTTTTTGGAATTATTAGGGATTTTAGACAAATATAAGATTCATTTAGCACACATCCAAGAGACAAGTGTAGGGGGATAAAGCGAAAGAGATTAATGGTTCAAACTTTAGTATTCAAAGTGTTTGAGACAATATAATGGGGTATGTGTCTTAGTTGTCAAAGTGCTCATACATAATGTTATGGGAGTAAAAAGGATTATGTCCTTAAAGATTACGGTGAAAGGTGTTGTTTTCAATATGGTGTGTGCTTATGCACCTCAAGTAGGGTTAGAAGAATAACTTAAGTGCCAATTCTAGAAAGAGCAAGATGAGGTGATTCAACAAATCCGCGCCCACCCTAAATGAGAGAGTTATTCTAGGAGGATGCTTTAATGTCATATAAGGGCAACCTCAGATGGATATTCATGGACTTATAAAAGTTTTGGGTACAGCGATAAGAATGATAGTAGGCTACCTTGGTGGATCTTGTGGTAGTGTTTGAGTTGGTGATGGCCAACTCTTTGTTCAAGAAGAATGAGGAGTACTTGGTGACTTTTAAGAGCAAAACTACGAAGACTCAAATTGACTGTTTCCTTGTAAGGCGAAGTGATCAACCTATTTATAAGGATTGCAAGGTGATACCTAATGCTTGCTTATCAACTCAACATAAATTGTTAGTTTTGGATCTTATAATTAAGAGTTAAAGGAATAAGATAAGTCTTCGGAGGTGCACCAGAGTCAAATGATGGAATCTAAAAAGGGATATGGTATAATAACTTAGAATACAGTAATTTATGGAGAAGAATAAAAATTGGAAACCAAAGATGGAGAAAAAGGATATTTTTAAGTTAGCAAGAGCTAGGGAATAGAAAGTGAAAGACTTAGATCAAGTTTGTTGTATAAAAGATGAAGCAGGGCAATGCTTGTGGCAAAAATGACATCAAGAGATGAAAACATCTCTTTAGATGATCTCAACACATTTAAGAGACATCGCAACTTTACTTATTGCCAACATATTACAAGGGAAGAAATTAAAAGAGATTGGAGGGAGATGAAGAGTAGAAAGGTAGTAATGCCTGAAGAGATACCTATAGTGTAAAAGAGCCTAGGTGAAGAGGGTCTAACTTAGTTAGCTAGGATTTTTAATTTGATCCTTAGGTCCACCAAAATATAATATAAGTGGAGACTTAGTATGTTAATTCCTCTATATAAGAAAAAAAATCCAAAGTTGTAACAACTATAGAGGTATCAAATTACTTAGCCACATTATGAAATTATGAGAGAAGATGATTTAGAAGAGAGTAAGAAAAATGCTCCAATCTAGGAGAACCAGTTTGGCCTTATGTTAGGAAGATCCACGACATAAGTTTTACTTCTCCTTAGAAGATTAATGAAATATTATAGGAAAATACAGTGTAACCTACACATAATTTTCATTGATTTAGAGAAGACGTATGATATGGTACCTAGGGAAATCATGTGCAGGTTTTTAGAAGTTAAGGGAGGTCCAATGACTTATAAACGGGTTATTATGGATATATATGAAGGTGTAAAGACAAGAGTAAGGACAATAGGAGGAGATACAGAGCATTTTTGCATCGATATCGTGTTACACCAAGTCTCCTCATTAAGCCCCTTTTTATTCGCAATAGTGATGGATAAGCTCACCAATAATATTCAAAAGTATGTCCTTTGGTATATGTTATTTGCTGATCATATTATTTTAGTGAATAAGACAAAAAAGGGTGTCAATGTCTAGCTAGAACTTTGGACGGATACGTTAAAGTCAAAGAGCTTTAAATTAAGTAGGACTAAGATTGAGTATTTAAAAAATAACCTTTTGGGGTGGCTTCTGATGTGGAGGAAAAGATTAGTTCAAAAGATATATCACAAAAAGAGTGTTTAAATTATCCAGGATCTATAATTGAAATCAATAGAGAGATAGATGAAGACATAGTTTACTGTATCAAATCAAGGAGGCTTAAATGGAGAAATGCATCGGGAGTTTTATATAACAAGAAGATATCACTCAAGCTCAAAGGTAAATTCTTTGTTTAGTGATTAGGATGATCATGCTCTATGGAACAGAGTGTTGGCCTATCAAACAGGTGCATAGTCATAAGTTAATGGTGGCAGAGATGAAGATGTTATGTTGGATATGCAACCTTACTAGAAGAGATAAGATCATAAATATAATGGTAAAAGACAAATTAAAGAGGGCTAATATTAATGAAAAATTAGCACAGACAAGGTCTAGGCGGTTTAGATATGTTAAAAGGAGACACCTTCATGCTCTAGTAAGAAGATGCGAGAAGATTGTACTTAGATATTGTAAGAGGAAAAAATGAAGGCCTAAAAAGAATTGGGAAAAGGTGATCAAGAATCATGTGACTTTGCTGAAACTTACTAGAGACATGGTTCTTAATAGAAAAATTTAGCATACTAGGATACGGATAAAGAATCTCACATAGAGAGATTATTCTCGTTCTTATAGGTCTTTTAAACTTTTCCTTCAAGTCTTATGTCTTGTATTTAACAGAAACATTTAATATGTAGTACTTCCCTCTTAGTTATTTAGCCTAAACACTTCTTTACTTAGTCTAAATATGTGTTTGTAATGATTTGTTTGATTATTTATTTACTTGTCTTCTTTCTTTTACTTATTTTATCTTTTATTTTTACTTGTTATCTTGTTCTATATTAATTGTATTATCTATTGTATTACTTATTTTTATATTTTATTTATTCGTAATTATTTTATTTTATTTTATTTATTATTATTATCTTTTATGTCTACTTTTAGTTTTATTCTTATCTTACTTTTAATTACTAGTATCTTATTATATATATATATATGCTTTTTTAGGTGGATATAATGGAAGCAAGCTCCTTATCAGTTAAGGTTAAGGTTGGGTACTACTAGACCTCACCCAATTTCATATATCATTAGAACTTTCACTGAATTATTGTTGTTATTGTTGTTGTACAACAATTATGTAACTTTAAAGATTTTTCTTTTTCTCATAACAATAAATAAAGGATTAATATATGGTATGTATTGCACACGTGCAATCTCTAGTCTATCATTCAAAGCTCTTAGAAACTCTCTAACGTGTCGAAGAATTTTTTTGCAACTCATATATAGTCTATCTATACTTAACATAATATAAACTAGTCGTTAGAGAAAAATATTAGTCGTTAGAATGATTAGTAATGGTAGAATTAAATGACCATTTTACATACTTCTCGACTAGTCTAGTACATTAGTCAATAAATGCGATTAAAAACTCACATTATATATTTTCAAAAGATACGACTATATTAGTCAACCAATCTATTCAAAGCCCTATATACAGTAAACCAATCTATTCAAAACCCTAATATTGGTCGCCAAAACCATCATATTAGTCGACCAAAATTCTTCAAATAAGTTTTGTAGAACTTCTCAATTTCCTTCAGAAATTAAAACACATTCTTTTTGATAAAAAAAAAACTATTTTAAAAGTTTTGCAAAAATTTGTTTAAGATCAAGATGTTTTCTTTGAAGATCAAAATAAAATTTTCCTTGATTATGAAATGATCTATATATGACACACGATATGCAAATGTTCATGCAATGATTGGGTCCCTAATTCATTAAAATAAATATGATAAGGTTACAAGAAGGATTACAATAATTTGTTTAAGTCTTGACCTGCTTGATTCTTTCTTATTATAGGTTCTTCATCACTTAACTGCATATCATTTTCTTCCTTCTTTGAATAATTTTGCTCAGTTGATTGGCTACTTTGCTCACTTTATCCTTCCAATAAACTTGATCTTTTATATATTAATTTACTAATATAAGCAAGGATAAAAATAATAGTAATTAATTACATGTTTTGTTTGAGCTCAAACTCCAACAATCGTTAAATAATTTGAAAACGCAATTGTGAAAGATTTATGACAAAGATAAGCAGCAAATTTACTAGTTCCTTGTAATTCTAGTTCGTAACAGAAAGGACTAGTTATTTTAAAGGGTTAATGAACGACCAAAACTTTCTTGAATTTTGATTATAAATGGTAAACTCCTTTAGTTTTAAAATCTTTGAGATACAATTTATTAGTATAAAAGATTTATTTATTTTATGGAAAATAATATGATAAATAAAAATAAAAATTTTTGATATTTAATTCTTCTTATTCCTAAGAGGAGAAATTAATGTTTTGTATTGTCAAGTTACATTTTAAATTTTGAAACTTAATTGAAAAAATTAAAATATTCAGTACGATATTATGGCTAATTTCTTGGAAAGTTCAGTTAAAGCTTGAAGCTGAAAACCAAACTTCAGCTCAGACTATCATGCCGGTATCCCTTATTCCCTTTTGCCCTGGAAAGAAGTCAAAGAACACAGAAACTGGCTTCTGAGATATGGAACACAGTCACACAGACTGGACTCTGGGAAACAGATATTGGAGAAAGAAACACACATGGACTAATGAGTCTCAAACATTAAACCTAACACAAGACAAAGTTTAGTCCAAATCCTTTGGGGGCCGGGGGCGCTTTCAAATGGATCCGTAAAGGTTTTAACATCTGTGAATTTCAAGGATTTTAATTTATTCTAGAAAAAGATGATGGTCGGAGTTTCCAAGTCATGCTCAATTCATTTGTGACAAAATATATGAATACATTTCTCGTTATGTGGATTGGATACGATACGAGGAGGAATGATGAACCACCTGAAAGATGCATAGCTTGCAAATAAATGTGCAAGGCCACGCCTGTTTGTTTGATCATTAGCGGTCCTGTATTGTACTGAGAATGCATCGTCCTGACTCACTGAACGTGAAACATTGCCCATCTTCACGACAGCTACCCCTTGTTTTCTTTTTCTCAGCTTGATCATCTATCAGTTCCTTCAAAAAGCCTACCTACAATGGACAAAAAGTAAACGACTGGCCTTTGACAACTAAGCAACTCCAACTTGGAGACTATGGCCCCTCCCAGTTTGTGAAAGTTCCCATGTTTCTTTGTGCTTTGGACATTGATTTAAGGTTTAGTGACTTTAGAGATATCGTACTCGGACATCTCTACTCTGTACACTAAAGATTAATTATTCCATAGATGATTTTTGTGTGGGAAATTCAATTAGTAAGAAATACTTCAAAGAATGTGTTGCTGCAAGGGGCATCCTTGTACTTTCGAGACAATGGTGTTGCCTGTAGTAAATTGATTATCAAGGCAAAGAACTGAAGAATGACCCTTAAAATTCTGTTAAGAGTGGAGTACATGTTGAATTATTAGAAGGGTACCATCCTATCCCGTCCAACTACGGACTATATTGAAAGAGAAGTGAAAGCGTGTTTCTTTAAAAGAAAAGTACTAAGAAAAGTACAATGGTGTGGTAGTATAGTATACCTAGGAGACATTGCACATGGTCAATAATGTTTCGTACCTTTCCAGTCCCATCACAATGGACTGTAATAGAAACACGATTGCTTCATCCGATAAGCATAAGCTTATTGATGAATTTAACCCTCAATCTGTTTGTTAAGTTCCCTAATTACAGTGTTTAGTGTGGATAAAGTCCTGAAAACGGCGTGCGTTCACATGTTTTGTGTCTACTGGGACCTGGAAGAACCATCCCTGGGATATGCATGCAGAATCAGGTAAGGTTTGTATAATCAGAATTATAAAGATGGGTCCGATGGAGAGGATTGTAACCATGGGAAAATGATGGCCAGCCATGTGTTGGTTTTACGTTTCCTGGCCAGATTAGGAAAAGTTTCTCACCTTTAGTGTAATGTATCGAAAAGAAACTGACAGATAAATAGGAACTAATGCATATACACATGCGGCCGTCAGGCTGAGGTTGGTGGTGATGTAGGGTTGATAAGAGAAACACTTTGCGTAATCTTTGACTCACTGACTCACGTAGTATCAGTTTGCCAATCAACGTGAGCTGTTTCAGAAGAGGAATAACTGGTGGAAACTTTAAATCACTGCTGCCAATCAACCTGGGCTGTTCCAGTCTCTTTCCAGTTCCGAGGCGTCAGATAATGGATAATGGGGCGCGGGCATTGATGACGTGGCAAATTAACCTCTTTCCACCATAATCAGTACGGAGATTCAAATCTCATTTCGCTAGATGTTTGCCTTGTTCCGTGCATGTATAGATTCAATTAAACTAGATGACAAAAGGGTATATATGATCAGCTACAACAAATCAGGTGATTAGGAGCAAGTTTTAGATGCCTTTTATTTTCCATGAGCTGTCTTACTCTTAAATAATTGGGTCCCTTATATCCCTCTATTTACTGAGACGTATTTTCTGGGATAAAAGTACTTAAGTAATGTAAAGATTATAATTAGTGTTTGTTTTCTGTTGAGTTTTATGTAGTTACTGTAGAGTAGTAGTTAGTTTGTTTTTAGTTAGCTCGATAACTAACTTTTCAATATATAGTCTGAAGTATATTTAAGCTCACATTGAGCTTAATCATGATTAACGTGAATATATATAGTGAGAAAATCTTTTTTCTCTCTCTTAAAACTTTCTTTCATATTCTCTATATGGTATCAAAGCCTGGTAACCGTTTTTCATCTTTTCTATCTGCGACTTCGAGACCTTGATTGGAGAGTAGTATTCAAAAACTGCAGCTTAAAGATGACAACGAATTAGAAGAAAGATTCTGAAAATCCAGGTGCTAGTCTTGTAACTACACCTCTAAATGGATTCAATTACAGGGCGTGGAGCACTTCTATGAAGAAAGCTCTTGCAGCTAAGCACAAACTTGGCTACATTACTGGCAAGATTCAGATTCCAGCTGAGAATGCAGTAGATTACAAGGAGATTATGAGTGTCAATGCCATGGTGGAATCTTGGATTTTGAACTCATTGACAAAAGATCTTCATGATGCGTTTCTGTATGTGTCCTCTGCCAAGGACCTATGGGATAAACTCGCAAACCGATTTGGTGACTCTACAGGACCTCAAGGGTACCAGGTCAGGAGGGAGATTGGAAGCATTTCACAAGGTAACTCCAGCCTTTCAATGTACTTCACAAAATTGTGCAAAATGTGGGATAAACTGCAGTGTATCATACCTGTACCTTAGTGTATATGTGGCTGTTGTACCTGTGATGTTTCTGGTAAGATTATGAAACTTAATGACAATGCAAAAATCATCCAATTCTTAATGGGACTGAATGAATCTTATAGACATGTGAAGAACCAGATTCTCATAATGGATCCTTATCCTAACATAGATAAGGTATATTCAATGCTGATGAATGTTCAGAGGCAAAAGTAGGTTTCAGATTCTTTTGGTGAGACAATAGAAGGGAGTGCACTTATGGTTGGATCAGGACCAGCAACGACTGCTAACTCAGGGAAAAAGAATGGCAAGAAAAAGGAGTGGAAAACAAATAAAGAGGATAAGAAATGTTCTTTTTGCAAAATGGATGGACACACTAAGGATACCTGTTTTAAGTTACATGGTTATCCAGAGTGGTATGTTAATCTTAAAAAACAACAGAAGAAAACTGGAGGTAAAACAGGACAGGCAAACTTGGCAGAAACACCTTTAGATGACAGTGAGGAGGATAATGGAGGATTGAGTATGAGGGTAATCATTCAACAGGAGCTATCAAAATTGATGAAAGAAAAAACGCAGATGCAGAACATAGAGAAGGTGAACTTTGGTGCTGAATTTACAGGTAATATTTCTGCTCTTGAAAAGACAATAGGCAATAAAGGCATGAAGAACTCTTGTTGGATAGTGGATACTGGGGCTAGCATACATATTTCAGGAAATGCTTGCCTGTTTAGTAAGTTAGTTCTAGTGACAGGGACATCTACAGTTAGTTTGCTAGATGGATCAATAAAAAAGGTTAGCATGATGGGAGAAATAAGACTTAGCAAAGGTGTTGTATTGAAGCATGTTTTCTATATACCAAGTTTCAAGGATAACCTGTTATCTGTGAAAAGAATCTTGAAACATGAAGATGGAGTTTTCACTTTCTATCCATTCTTCTGTGTTTTATAGGACCAAAAATCTAAGAGTTTGCTGGTAGTTGGCAAAGCTATTGGTCATCTATCCTACCTTACTGCAAAATCTTTTCATATTGATGTTTTGAATGAATTTGATTCTCTAAGTAGAGATAGAGATAGAATTGATGTTCATTGTTTGAATAAGGATGTTGAATGCATAGAAAGTGTTAATGGTGTTGACTCTATTGCCTTGTGGCATAAATGGTTGGGACACCCCTCTTTTGAACTTGTAAAGAAGTTTCCTTTTGTTAATAAAAGCTTGACCAATTCTGATACTGCTTATGACGTATGTGCAAAGACTAAACAGTCTCGCATGCCGTTTCACATTAATGAAAGTCATAGTGAGAAACTCTTTGAATTGATTCATGTTGATGTTTGGGGTCCATATAGAAGGCCATCTTTAACAGGAGCCTTTTATTTCCTAACCATAGTGGAAGATTGCAGCAGAGTTACTTGGACCTTTCTTATGTAAACTAACGACCAACCTAGCTCCATCTTAAGCAAGTTTTTTCCAATGGTGAAAGCACATTATAATTGCACTGTTAAGATAATTAGAACAGATAATGGAGGCGAATTTGTAGGATACAATTGCCAACAAGTTTTTATTAATCATGGAATTAATCATCAAAGATCCTGTGTATATACCGCACAACAGAATGGGATTCTTCAAGTGGCAAGAGCCTTGCTGCACCAAGCTCACATGTCAAACAAGTTTTGAGGAGAAGCTATTCTACATGCTACTTACTTAATAAATAATTTGCCTACTACAAATTTGAAGTGGAAAGCTCCTTCTAAAGTTTTGTTGGAACGACCACTTGATCTTGGCAACTTAAAGATTTTTGGATGCTTGTGTTATTCAACATATACAAGCCCACAAAAGGATAAATTTGCTACTAGAGCCTACAAGTTCGTTTTTCTGGGCTATGTCACAGGAAGAAAGGGTTACAAAGTTTATGATGTTAACTCAGGAAAAGTATACATCTCTAGAGATGTTACTTTTCATGAAAATTTGTTTCCTTGTGCAGGTCAACAATTTGTGGAGGCTAATAACACACCAATACCATTACTGCATTCGTTGATAGAAGAAGTTGTAGATCAACAAATTGCTCCTATAGTTGGTGACAACCCAGTGGAATCTGAACTTGATGAGCATCGTGAAGTAATACCAGTAGCAGATGTACATACAGATGGGACACAACAATTGAATCCAATTCATGAAGAAAGGAGAAGCAGCAGAGAAAAGAGGATGCCTTCGTGGATGTCTGACTATGTGGTGAATTATACACAACTGTTAAAGGATAGTGACGCAAAGACTTGCAGTTCCCCTCATCTGCCCAACACTTTTCCTTTCTACAAAAATATTAAGCTATCTGATGATGTTGTAGAATTCCTATGCCATGTGACCAAAACAAAGGAGCCTAGAAGTTTTAAAGATGCAAGTAAAGATGAGAAGTGGGTTCAGGCTATGGAATCAGAATTACAGGCACTAGAAAATAACCACACTTGGGAGCTTACTACATTGCCTTCAAGGAAGAGAGCAACTGGCAGCAAGTGGGTTTTCAAGTTGAAATACAAGCCAGATGGGACGATTGATAGGCATAAAGCTCGACTAGTTGCCAAGGGGTATACTCAAGTTTATGGAGAAGATTACAATGATAGTTTTTCTCCGGTGGCAAAGGTTGTGACAGTAAGAAGTTTTCTAGCTATTGCAGCAGCTCGAAGTTGGAGTTTAAATTAATTAGATATCAATAATGCATTCTTGCATGGATATCTAGATGAGGATGTTTACATGGAACCACCAGAAGGATACACTAAGGCACACAAAAGACAAGTATGTAAGATTGTGAGGTCTTTATATGGGCTTAAACAAGCCTCGCGATAGTGGAACAATGAACTTACAGGTTTTCTTCTGAATTTTGGTTTTCAGCAAAGTGTGCATGACAATTGCTTGTTTGTGTTTTGCAAAGATGATTGTTTCTTGATGCTTTTGGTGTATATGGATGACCTACTTATAAGTGGAAATTCCGACCACACTATTGCTCAACTCAAAACAGCACCTCATGAGAAATTTACCATCAAAGACTTAGGAGTGGCTAAGTATTTTCTAGGCTTAGAAATCATTCATGATGAGACTGGTATTTTTCTCAATCAGAGAAAATATGTGTTGGATCTGTTGACAGATACAGGTCTCATTGGTTCTAAGCCTAAGCAATTGCCCTTTCAAAAAGATAGTAATTTGCTAGATGACAGTAGTCTTCTATTGAAGAATCCTCAGGAGTATCGAAGCATGGTTGGACGGTTGTTATATTTAGGATTCTCAAGGTCGGATATCACTTATTGTGTGCAGCAACTCAATCAGTTCCTGCAGAATCCCAAGGAGGTACATCTTCACCACGCAACTTATGTTTTGAAATATCTCAAAAATAATCCTTCTTTGGGCCTTCATTTTCCTGCAAATTCTGATTTAACATTATGAGCTTACTCGGACGTTGACTGTGCGACATGTCTTACAACCAGAAAGTCTTTAACTGGTTTTTGTATTTTCTTGGGAGTAGTCCAATTTCTTGGAAGACAAAACGACAGACTACAGTCTCTCGAAGCTCCACAGAGGCAGAGTACAGAGCCATGACGTCTGTTGTGTGTGAGTTGCAATGGATTAGCTACTTACTTGCTGATTTGAGGGTTTCAGTTCCACTTCCGATTCCTTTTCATTACGACAGCAAGTCTGCCATCCACATCACTTGTAACCCAGTGTTCATGAACGAACTAAACACATTGACATTAATTGTCATGCAGTTCGAGATCAGAACAAACAGGGTTTCATTTCACCAGTTCATGTGGCTTCTTCCTTACAAATTGTCGACATTTTCACTAAGCCTCTTTCTTCACCAGTATTTCACCGTTTGTTACTGTGGAGTAATAGTTAGTTAGTTTGTTTTTAGTTAGCTCGGTAACTAACTTTTCAATGTATAGTCTGAAGTATATTTAAGCTCACATTGAACTTAATCATGATTAACGTGAATATAGTAAGAAAGTCTTTTTTCTTTCTCTTAAAACTTTCTTTCATATTCTCTATAAGTAACTAGCAGTAGTCTAATTTGACTCAACAAATCTGGTATTGTGGTAGCAGGATGCCAGATCTCGTAACGCCTCACAAATAATGTGACTCATCATTAGTCTGGGGTCAGTATTCCCTTATTTTCTGAGTTTCAAAAAAAAATATTTTCTTCCATTTTCACTTATTTGAGTTTAGTTTTGCCCCTGCTTTTGCTTTTGTTATAGCTCTGCAGTTGTCAGTAACAAAAATAACTTGCAGGAAGATGGTCAGCTATTTATCGATTAATTTACCTAATTAAACAGCTCACCTCACACCCACATTTGACGCTTTTTACTTGATTAGGCTCTGTGGTCTGTATTGAAGCACATAAAAGAGAAAATTTAACTCTGAAGTTTTCTCAATTTGGTTCCCAGGTGCATGTGCTAGGCAGCAGAGAGAAATTTGAGCCATGTATTATTTGGTAAGCGAGAGATAAGAATATTAAAAGGGGACACTGATGTCTAGCCCATCTTGGGATTGGCTATTACGAGAAGAGAAGAGAAGAGAAATGGAGAAAAGCACAAGTAGTGGGTACGGTGGAGCTAAGTTCCACTGCCCTTGGACCCTACCCATCTGTTTTTGATCTCGGTAGTGAGTCCTTGATAAGACTTTGATGGATTCTGCCCTATTCTTATGTAAAGAAAGAAGGAAAGAGATTGACAGGAGGAGTCAGACTTGCCACTGGCTTTGTTAATAGATGATTAGTGTTCAATGCATGAAAACTTGAGACAACTAGGAGAGAAGGGAATTAATATTTCTATTCCATCTGTTATCCGTGTCCCCGTGCGATGGATTCAGTTCATCCTTACTAAACTGAGCAAACTTGCCAGGATTACAAAATAGGAGAGTGTTTTTTGATCATTTAATAACTTAATCATTGAAGTATAGAGTACAAGAAACCAAAATCACAAAAAGAAGGGAAAAAGCCTCGTCATCCTCAGCTGGACCAAAGTTTTGGGCCTTCGGAGAGGGCTCTGTCTTTGTGCTATCTGTTTCTTTTTCCTTTTTTTTGGCGTATCATACAAGTGTTTTTTTTTTTTTAATCTTTTACGTCCTTAAACCTTAACAGAAACTATTGTAATTGGCTATCTGATTAGAAACTTCTGATGCGGTTGGTCTTAGAACTGTGAAATGCAACGTCTATGGCAAGCTGTTGTTCGCTTTGTTTGCTTGGTTTCCTCTTTCCATACTTTGCCAATGTCTTGAGCAATCCTCACGGCGTCTAAAGATGCACCAGATAGCCCTCTCCTCGTGAATCCAACTGCATAGAGCCCACCATTTCCTTTCCAGCTATTAGGAAATGGGGCTTTTGGGAAGCCATTTTTAGAGAAGAATTCACCTTCCTGCACATCATATAATCAAATCAAGATTAGATCTTTTGCGATATTTAACTATGTAACTACAAAAGAAGCTTCTAAAAGCCTTTTATACATACATATAACAGGACAAAACTCCTGAATTTCTTATGTTTTCTGAAGGGAATATAATAAGAGAAATGAAAACCCTTTTCTCACCTGAAGCCAAGAAGGGACGTTGCTGCGATATCCAGTGGCCAAAACAATTGAATCCACATCAAGCACTTGACCATCAACAAGCTCAACTTGTCGTTTTGTAAGCCTCCTGATTCCAGGAACAACTTGGATGTCTCCAGATCTAATTTTCTTCAGTGATCCTATGTCCAATACAGGGGTCTTTCCTTTCGTGTTTTTAAGCTCCAGAGGACCCATGGATGGCCTCTTTAGTCCAAATTTCTCAATATTTCCCAGCACAAGCCAAGCCAACATTAACAAAAGCTTGTCAACGAGCCAAAGTGGTAACCATCTCATCAGCAAAACTGATAATTCAAAGGTTGACTTGCCAAATATTTCTCTTGGAAGAACATGAACCTGTAAAACCATTAACAGACACCGTTACAATCCGATAAGCAACAATTCCCACGAGGGAAGATTGTAAAGCACAGAACGTAATTTACTGAACACTAATGTGAGAACTTACCGAGCTGCGAACTACCATAGATGGAGAAGCATTGTGATTGCAAAGATCAAGAGAAACTTCCATGCCAGAATTGCCACATCCCACAACTAGCACTTTCTGTCCACGGAACTTCTCACCGGACTTGTAGTTACAAGCATGAATAACGTGACCATCAAACTCGCCCAATCCTTCGATGTCGGGCATTGCACACTCTGCATTCTCACCAGTAGCAACCACAAGCCAGCGGCAAATGTACTCAACCTCAGTACGAGTGGAGCCCCTTGTGGACACGCACTTGACCCTCCAAAGTCCACTGGTTTCATCGTACCTAGCTGATTGCACACGCTCATTGAATCGTGGGTTGATCTCAAAATGCTTGGCATAAGACTCAAGGTAGTCAATGAACTGTCTCTTTGTGGGGTACTCAGGAAAATCCTGAGGGAATGGGAGTTTTGGGAGTTGGCAGAATTGTTTAGGTAGGTGAAGTTTAAGCCTGCCATAGGTGCGTTTTTGCCACAAAGATGCTATACACTCTTCTCTTTCAAGCACAACAAAGGGCACACCTTGCTCTCTCAGGCAAGCAGCAGTGGTTAGGCCAGATGGTCCGGCACCGACTATGACTGGACCGTTAACCCAAATGCACCGACGAGAGAAGAAGTCTTCATGATCAGCTAAACGAAACAAATTTTCCATGATTGGACACGAACTCAAGAAACAAGTGAAATGGAGGAGAAAGTTGGATTGTTACAGTTGGTTGGAGTAAAGGAATGAAGCACAATTTTTAGAAGCAGAGGTTGAGAGCTTGAAGTATAAGAGATTTGTTGTAATGTTGGTGCGTTGCGTTGGGAAGTGAATTGAAGTTTGGTATGAAGGAAGAGGGAGGGGCTGTGGTGCTTAAATAGGGAAATTGGCTCGGAAAGATTGCATGTGATAGGATGGAGAGTTAATGCCTTTTTAATAAAAAAAAAAATCAATGGGTAGTTCTCAAATCATAAGCCTGAGGAGGCCCTTGATTATTTTATTTTAACATGTCAATGCTACAAAAGCTTCATTAGAGTTGAAGGTTTAATATCTTTTTCTTTTCTGCTTAATTTTATTCGTTAAAGATGGTGGAATTAAATGCAAAGTTGACATCAAGTCATGGCTGCTATACCTATACTCTTGCATGGAATTTCTATGGTCAACACAGCTAATAACAAGGGCTTTGAATTTTTCACTCTAAATTTATTTTTATACCAACCCAAGAAATTTGTCTCCAAATTAATTCTGTGAGACTTGAGTGGAGCTCGATATCATATAATGGGGAGGATATTAACTTTGTATAGTATGTCATATATAAAAAGCACCGTGAGCCTATTTGGTTCAAGTTTTACTAAATCCTGGTGGCTAAAAGGGAGAATTAGGGAGCAATAAAAGTGCTGCTTTCAAGTCTTTTTTTTTATCTCAACTTTGATTGTTGGAGATACTTAAAGCGAAGGTGAGTTGGTGTTGGGGCTCTCCTGGCTTAAGTGAGGTCGTGGGTTTGAACCTCCCTCATGTATGCAGCCGTTTAAAATTTGGGATCAGAGCTTCGCCTCCCGCAAGGGATTTACCCGGCTCGAGCGGAGATTAGTTTGGGTGTGGCTGGCTTAAAGGTGTTTTCCCATAATTGGGATCCGCCTAGGACACCTCGTGAGAAACAAAAAAAAAAAACTTGAAGTAAAATAGAATTAAATAGTTTATATTGAATGGAATATAAATAAATGTATGTAATATTAAAAAATTATTGTTCGAGAAAAATAAAATACTTCGTAATATAATACAATGAAATGTTATTTCAATTCATAATATAATATATTAAATGTTATTATTCATTTTATATTTTATACTAAAATTTTCAAATCAGAAATAAATTACTTTTACTATTTAAAATAAAATAAGGTATAATATAAAACTCTCCTTTTTATTATAGTATTAAATTTTATTTTATTATAAATCTTCTTTTTAAAACGATATTACATTTCATTCCCCGATTAAATATAACCTAAGTTCCCCTCGACTGTCACGTATAGTTTTGAAAGCACACAGGAACAGGATTGCACCATACGACGAAAATTAAAAAAGAAAAATAGAATACGTGGCATAGTGATTATGCCGACCAGGAACGACTCGATACGCCCACGTGGAGAGGATCGGCCAAGTTCAGTGATGATGGACCCCACCCAGAAGGCTCCACGCATCGGGATTGCGAATTGTAAGGCTGGCTGGTTTCGGCCCACAAAGCCCATGCTTGCCAACTATTAGTCTTTCACATCAGTAGCTGATGATGCGTGCCGTGCGAGTTGCGAAGCGACTGCCACAGCCCTGCACTCTTATGTACTCACTCCCGCACACTGTTTTTGTACCTTCCAACCAAGCAGGACTGTCCACTTCCCTAAAACCCTAATCTCGAACCTAAATGATTTTTGTATTTTATAAAAAAATTATTTCCATAATTTAAATTTGTAACTCTCTAATTATAAAAGAACACTCTTAATAATTACCTTAAAAGTGAAAACAAATGAAAAAAAAAACAATAAACTTCTCATTTCACGAATCACGGTTTCGACATTTTCAATCGAAAAAAGACTATTGCATTTATTGATTAAAAAACAATTTCTATTTATATTCAAAATTTAAAATATACTGTAATACTAGAACGGTATATTCATCATCGTTACGAACAATTGTGATAAGTTATTAATTCAGCTTTTCTTCCTCTTCTGTATTCTATTCTTTCCTATTCAAAATAAGCGTCGTTTTAGAAAATTATAGTATATTTATTAAGAAAGTTAATGAAATGTCTGGTATACTCTTATTAATTACATGTTAAAGTGTCTTGAAATATAATCTGTGTAATTAAGATGTGAGAGAAATTAAAAGGTAATTTTGGAAGTAAAATCATAAATATGCATAAAA
>JANZLH020000156.1:3801330-3814080 GCA_026770325.2 Erythroxylum fimbriatum | reverse complement strand
GTGAACCCACGTGACCCTACACTTGCAGCACAGCACAACGCCCACACGTACACACTAGACTGTAGGACTTGAACACCCGCATCCGCATCCGCATCCACATCCACATCCACATCCCCCCGTATTTAGTTACACTTCATTTTCATTTCACACTTCTGCACTTGGGCTCTTGCTTGTACAAAACTTGAAGTGAAATTAGCTTTCATAAGTAATGAATATTATTGGTTTGGTCTGGTCCAGTAGGTACACTTCATTTTAAGGAAGAGGTAGACCACTAACATGTAAAAATATCCATACGTAAACGTTGAAATTGCTCCTCTCCTCAGATATAATTCATTAGTAGGTATGTCGGTATTCAAGTTTATGGTGTTTCTTCATACATTATAATTTTGGGACAAAATACACTAGGCATGTCCCTATAAATTTTGCTGCCAGTTGTGGCAAAAGACTCAACCAAATACAAACTCAATGAAAACTGGACCGCCAAGGCTATGGGCCCAAACAACAATGGCTTTACCTTTACAAACTTTAAATTTGGGGAAAAAAAATCAATCAATAAATAAAATATTTTTACAATGCGGCAAAGGATATAAAGAAAACTATAGAGGAAAAATACAAAAACTTTACAATCATCAATAGGACTGAACAAAAGTTGACTTGCTGCCTACTTTTTGACCAATAGAAAAAGGGCAAGAGCAACCTTGAGCTTCCTCAGCCTTAGTCTTGCAAAAATTGGAAGGCAGGATTCTCAATTAATTCTTCTGCTGGTTGAACATCCACAAAATCTCTCTCTTGCATTGAATTGGAAAGGTCATCAACTGAGAAGGGGATACTGTATTAAGAAGTTCATATCAGATCTCATTTCCAACGAGCATGCCATGAATGGTTAAATTAAATTGAATAAATCACAGACAATCACAAGACTCGAGTGTATAATCAAGCCTCAAGGCTCAGTAGCAAAGCAAGGTTTAAACTCCACTGAAGTCTTCACACTTAGTACAATGTACAAAGAAATCGAATTCAATGGTGAATACAAGTTTGATCCAAAAGTACAGCGGAGGTCACATTAAAGCTGTTTAAGCAAACAAAATGGAAAAGTAAAAAATCAAAGTGGCAGAACATTATAGAAAGTTCATTCTGTCCTCCCTCAACTTAGCACTCAATAGGTTTGCCCATACTTATTGAGAATATACACTGGCTAACAGCATAGCCATTCAAAATGCCACTCATAGTGATTTTCTCCCAAGACCCAATTCAACGAATAAGGAAGTTTGAATAAGCTTCTTTTCAATCAATTAATATCATTTTCAGATTGTAAGAAAAATGAACAAAGCTCTGACCTGGAATTGTCATCTAACAGAAAGGAACTGCTAATAGCATTGTTGGAGTCTTCTGTCATGAGAACTCTCATGCTGGAGATAACCTAAGGAGACAACGAAAGGATAGAAACCATTATTCTCTACAATAAGAGCCTGCAACAACAACAAATGAACTATAGAGTACATCAACTTACATGAGGAGACACACTCCTTGTATTATAATTGTCATCCCAATATAACGTACAAATTCTGTACAGCTGCTGGACACTCAGGATCTAAAAAGAATAATCAGGAAAGGGATTACGAGGGAATATAGGCAGGATAGTTAGGCTAATCCCCAAATAAGAACGGATGCCTGGTGTCTAATACCATAAACCCAATATTTAGAGGGCAGTGTAGTCAACTTCAAGTACCATTGCAGAAAGCAAATATACCTACATTCAATTTCCTTGTGAAGCCAGGTATGTGCAGACAGAGCAGACATCAAGCGTGCATTGCAAAAACAACTATGTACTAATGCAAATGCAAAAAATATACAGGCAGATAGAGGCTTACGGGGCACAGATCATTGGTGATTTCGTCATACGATATTCTGTACTTCTGATGTATAACCTGTGGAGTTTTGACCATAAGAGAATTAAGCAATAAAATGAAAAAGCTTACTGTTAATTTAGAAGTTAGTGAAAATGAAAATTCAACACATACCAAAAATCCAACAGCCTGTCTTATGTGCTTAAGTTCATCCCATGATGAGCCCGCATACTGCAATCAAAGGAAGTTATAACATGAAAAACAAGGAAAGTTATGCACATGACTAATGAATTAAAAATAAGTAAATAGTTATGAAAGACAGTTGCAACAAGATAGACAAATATCAAGATGAGGTAAGAAGTTCCAGAATGCAAATTTACCTCTTCTTTTGCTTGACAGCACCACAGCTCTAGCTCAGCCAAACCAGACTTCACATATTCACCATTACTAAATGTACAACACTCACGACGCAAAAGAAGACTGAAGATAGTAGACAAGCCTATGTAAGATACCATTAAATGGGTTCAACATTCATAAGAAGCAGGAGTAAATTACCTATTAAACAACTGTACGTTGATGTATGAAAAAGTCTGAGTGAAGATCTTCTGGATAAGAACAGGAGGCACCTGCAAACCCAGAAAAAATAAGAATCTTTCCATTTAAGAAAATCAACACGAGTATGAAGGAAAGCCATACAAAGTTTTGCTTCAAGATACTGAGGAGACTGTTAAGACAATCAATAATGCTCTGCCAGTGACTTGATGAAGAATCTTTTCCAAAGGACCGCCCAGATCTTAACACACTTCCCTTGGATGTTCTGGGTGCCTAATATGCATTATGAAAGATAGAGTTCAGTACAATTTAAAGTTCTAAAATGTTAACGACCTATGCACATCAAAATTATCACTCTCAGCAATTAGAATTGCATGGATGAGTTGGTGTCTTATAGTTAGCTGGTAAACCATCCCAGTTTTCCACAGAGAGCGAGGTCAAATCTCAAGTAAACCGGGGATAGGAGTTCCAAGGAATGGGAATAAACCCCAAGAAGCTCATGGTCCATCGGTCCAACCAGAAAACTTTAAAAGAATACAGAGCAGAAAAACAAATGACAGGTAATTTAACTTAACAACACCTGAATGCACAGGGAAAGTAAAGATGCCAGTTCCTTTTTCAAGTTGTCTCGAATGATTCCATATATTTTCTCCACATAAGCAGCAAGCTGCTGTTTGAAAAGCAAGGCAGGGTATTTTGCCTCAACTTGGCGCACTACAACTAGTGCAGCAGTGGCAGCAAGGTTGTTTGATGATGAAGAAGAGCGAAAACCCTGAAAATGAGAAAGAAACATTTCCATTATAGACCATGAACAACTTCATAGAAATGAATTTCAATAAGAGAATCCAAGCATTGTAATACCATGGTCATCCTCCCAAACAAGGATGCTGCAGATGACGGTTTCTTATGTGGAGTTGCACCAGTACCACCAGCTGCTTTTAGACTTCTTTGCAACAAAAATAGTAAAGCAGACGTATTTGATAACCAGTATGCCATATGATCATTGTTATCTTCATTCTGCAACCAAGAACAAAAGGATGAGCTTTTAATTGCTTTTCAAAGTTAGTACTGATGGTTTATTTCTTTATCAATCTACCCCATTCAATTGATCATTTTACTCAGTTTAATTTTTGTTTCTCCTAGCAATACTCATCAGCTACCTCAATTGCAGAACCAATCATTTGAATAAGGCGATCAAACACACTTGTCCTCTCTGCTTCAAAAGATTTCCAGTGAAGCAAACATTTGTAAATGGTAAATGCCGCAACTGGCTTTCCTTGGCTAAAGCCAATGTTATTCGTTACACAATTGATGAGAGCATCAATATTCTCCTACAGCAAGAATAAGATAATAGTATGACAGAATTAGACAAAGCAATTTCATTAGAAAAGTAAGCAAACTTGATAGATGGGGCAAATCAAATCCACATAAGCACATACATGCTGTCGTTCAATATGTGACCTCCTTAACTTGCTATCCGACTCAGTACCAAATTCCTTTACAGGCGTTGCATTCTGTGATTCCTGTAGAAATGTCACGTTGTCAAAGAAACACTTAAATAGGAAAGGGAGGGCAACAACACAAGTATAACAGCTAGTTGGTTAATAAAGAAAAGTAGAAATACATTTGTCCTATTCTCGTCATTCATATGGTGACCATTTTCGAAACTTGACAAGACCGGAGCTACTGGAATTGGTGGTCTATCTGCTGCATTCTTAGCAGGAGTGTGAAACAAGGATTGTTTTTGAAGAACTTTATATTCAGCTTCCATGTCAGAGTACTTTTCTTCAAGCCTGGAAAGTGAAAAGATAAAAGAACGCACATTACTGCCAAGCTATGCGCCCACTGCAATTCCCAGATTGTTCAATCATTGAAAGTTATGTTCCATATAAGAGAGCCTCCATGTTAGTCACACACCATCATTAACGAGAAGCTACCTAGATTTCAACAATTATCCTTCTAGAAGCACTGCCATCAACAACCTCCTCCACCAAAAATAAATAAATAAATAAAAGTTTATATCGTTGGTTAGTCATAATAACCTATGCATAGTAGTCTTCAGTTCAACAATTTTCTTTTCTGCGTCCATAGCTTGATCCAATCTCTCTTGGCTTATTTTGCTTGTCTCTTCAAGCTTCTTCTCTGTTTCATCAATTTTCTTTTCCAGAGAACATACCAGAGCCTGAAATTTACCATGGGCAATCAAACTATAAGTACATCAAATTTCAGAGATATATTCTTCCAAATTAAGAAGACGTCAACAACTAAAGTTATACTGGTGCCACAGTAATATCATCAAGCAAAGGCAGAGACCCCTGGATCTGGACTTTGCTACCTTAAGTTCCTCATTTTCTGTATTAAGTTTCTTGAGCACTGCATCGTCAACTACTGGAACCTCCTGTATAATAGGAACTTTCTCTGCAGCCATTTTAGCAGCCTCACGCTCCTTTACTAGTGCCTCTTTAGTTTCTTTAAATTGAAGTTGAATTTCTTGTAAAGCAGACTGTAGTTTGGCATTTTCTTGTGTTTTTGCCTCTTCAATGTCAGCCTATGGATAGAACACGAGACAACAATTTGAGATGATAAAATAATAGACCCCAAAACAATATCTTGTCACCCTTATTTGTTCACATAGCTCCAGTTGTTGATCTAATACATTTCCTAGAATTTTTTTGATACAAAACCTATCTCTTAAATGCCTAGACAAGCGCTAGAAAAACACAAAAAGGAAAAACATGGCTGTAAATGAAATAAAAATTAAACCAGAGAGCCAATAGCTCATGCAAAATTTTTGTTTTAGTACTTAAACCACCAGGAACAACACAGAAAGACAATTTCTGCATCATGCATACCCTCATGCGTTTCTCCAACTGAAGTCTCCATGTCAATTCTTCCACTTGCTTTTCCAACTTATTTTTTGCAGCTTGAAGTGCTCCAGTTTCCCTTGCAGCCTGTAAGCAGAAAGCATATAAAGGAGAACTTCTTAGCCTTATATACAAAAAAGAAGAGAAGAAGATATGGGAGGAAATTCTTTCCCAATGGATTGAAATTACAAACAGGCATAATCCGAGGCAACATTGTGCTATCACCTGAAAGTGCAATTGAGTACTGTAATTTCTGGAACGTAGTTTAAACAAACGAAAAAACTGTACTTAATTTTCCTAAAATAACGAGCAGCTCAAAATGTTCTTCATAGGAGTGTAAGAACTTATTATGTTCTAGTATAACTTTAGAATATAGTTTAAAGAAGAGATATAAAAGATAACCATCTTAAGAAGCCATTTGTTTAACAAGCTATTTAGAGAAATAAATAAGACAAGAAAAGATAGAAGCTAACCAGCTTAAGCTTCCGTAGTTCTTTACGTGCAACTCTTCCTCTCCATGCACATTGTGTAGTGATTGCTGCTTTCTTTAGCTTCATAAAATGTAAATGACACAAGTATTTGCGGCAATGGCTCTGCATCAGAGAGATAAGCATTCTTTGAATCCAGAGAAGTAGAAGAAACTCAAAAGATTAACTAAAAGTAAGTATGTCTAACTAAGCCATGAGTTTGTAGTTTATGATACCTGAATTACAATTGCTGCTCTAGTCTGCCTTCTGAAGCGCAACTCATTCCTTGCAGCCATTCCACGCATACTTGTTTGAACGGTAACTGCAGAACTATACACTTCTTGATAAGATTTTTTGGCAAGATACATGCGCACATCTCTTTGGATTTTCAGAGAAGCAGCCTCTCTACGCATGTTTTCATATGCATTCCGAGCCAGTCGTCCTAAAATAGCATCACAAATTGCAGATAGTACTCAGTGAACAAGTAGAAAGACAATTGCAGAAAGACACAGGAACACATCTTCAAAGTAATAACGAACCTCTGCATCCAGCTTGAACCTGTATAGCAGACCGACGAAGCAAGATGAAGCTTCTACGAGCCAAATAAGAACGAACTTTTCTCTGAATAATACATGCAGATCTTCCTAGCACTTCACTTCTACGAGCATCCAATTCTGCCATTTGACCAGCCCGCAGAAATACTTTTGTTTTACCAATCTAAAACAATAGAATGGATATAGTTTATTAGACTGCCCAAAGATATGTATTTCTATAACAGCTTCTGCGATAACAATCCAGATAACAGCAAAAGAAGAACATCTTCAGATGTCATATTGTTACCTGATACCCTTCAAGTCCAACTTTCTCCAGAAGCCTCTTGCAAGCAGTTATTTCATCATAACTGACACAAGATTACATTACACAAGAGTTAGAATCTTAATTGTCAAGGCAAATATAATAGAAGTAAGATTACATATACCTTCCATCAAGAACTTCAGGTGCAAGCATTCCAAATCGGTCTAAAAATTCATCAAATGGTTTTCTAGTAGGATATCCAGCACAACTGATCCTGATTGCCTCCATGACTCCCTGGAATGGAAAACAAGGGAGTTAAGTAATCTGATAATCATTCAGGTAAGCTCAATTTCCAGAAAGAAAGAAAAAAGCATATGCATTTCTGATTGACAATCTCACCCCACATCGAAGTTGCTGAAGAATATTTTTGTTCTCAAAGATCGAGGGTTTAAGAAGGTTATTGGGCTTTACACAACGAATATAATGAGGCTCGGTGGAACTAAGGGTTTCAAGCAGTGCTTGCAGTTGTTGCTGCATCAAATAGGAAAAATTATTCAACAATGTACACAGAGAAGAGCAGATAAAGCACATAATTTGCAGAAGAGCACCACACCTTAAACCGAGAACCTATTGAAGAGAACTTTGATTGTTTGGATGACTCTTCAGCCAAAATTGGGAACAAGGCAGACACAAAGGAACATTTGGAAGCACTTAAGAGTGCCTGATGTTCTGCAACAACGTAATCTTTATTCTTGTCCAAGAATAACTCAGTTTGATAGGTGACCTGGCAATCAACTCAATCTTTCTTCAGTTTTGTATTAAAAGATTCTACATTTTCGAAAACAAACAGAATATAAGAAAAGAGCCGACTTACGTCACCAGCGTAATGGCAGATTGTGAAGTCACTTCGAGCTAGTTTTGGCTTGCTGAACCGTTTATGGTTTTTAAATGTCTGATATAACTTTTGTGCAAATGTTTCATGAGTTGATCTAGGGAACATACTACAAAAGGCAAATCAAATCATCTTACAAACAAGAAAACACAATTGCTTTTTGTCTTTTTCTTTCCATCTTTTTATATTGCGGACCAAAAAACATAAAGAACCATAGCAAATTGTCATTGTACTTACCAAGCTTCATCCAGAAGAGCAATAATACCACCAGGTTTCTGAAAAATTATAATTCAAATGTTATTCAAACCTAGTAAAGGCGTGTGGATGGATCCACTGATAAAGACAATCCAATGATAATAACCACTAAAATATCTGGTTTAATTCCACCAGAACCATCGAAATAACCAGTTAAATTTGTAAATGGAAGAAGGAGATGAAACAAGATCCAATGACCATGAGATAAGCACCCAGCAAAATTACTGCAGCATTATTTGCCAACTTTTTTGTTGTGCCCGTCACTAAAAATCAATAATACAGGAACTAAATAATGAAACATCTATTAATAATTTACTTATATATCATGCCACTCAATCAAACTGGTTAGCCAGTGGAACTTAGAGCAAGACACAGACAAACCTTTTCAATGAGATCCAGAATGTCTTGATTATCAACAAACTCAATATAGCTCCAATCAATTTCCTCTTTGGTATATTCTTCTTGCTCCATTTTGAAAACGTGCTGCCCAATTATCATTTTAGTGATTTTGTACGTAACATAGAGCAAAACTGCCCAGTACACTATAGGAATTGAAAATATGTTTTGACTTTACCTGGTTGAAGTGTTGCTGAAGCTTCTCATTCGTCAAATTGATACAAAATTGCTCAAAACTGCAGGGATTATATGGGCATCGGATATCAATACAAAGAACTGCCCAAGACTCCAATTAATTATTTTACACCTAAATTATGCAATTGTGTTTTCCAGCAAACAGAGCTGGTGGATCATAGATATACTACAGGCACCTCAAAGAATGTATGAAACTGTCATATGCTTGAACAAGAATGAAGTTTGGCTCTGTTGATGTCGTGATCAACTGAATATAACCCCTATTATGATGGTTGAAAAACTTTATACCTGATTTTGTTGTGATTAATAATGGAGAAAGAGTGTAAAAGCAAGTTGCAAAAGGCTTCAAGGAACCCAATAGTTAGTTTCACAAAATCAAAATATTCTCTTTGAATGCTAAGAAATACAATCCAAATTAACCCAACCTTTATTTCCTAAAGGCACATGCTAGCTTGAGACAGATCAACAGAGAAACATTAGTCCTCCTTAAGAACTAATTTCTGTCCATAATGAACACAAAAGGCATACCAGTTAAGCACCTGTTTGTCTTGAAACTCTCAAATCCATAAATATCCAGAACACCAATTAAGAACTTTGAATCAGAATCTTGACCAATAGAACTATTAATCTTATCCACAATCCTGCACAGTTAAGATACGAAAATCATTAGCAAATCACTGATCAAAATACTGTCAATCAACAGCATGCATGTTCCTAGTAGGAAAACACATTAATCAACCGTGAACACAGCCACACTGAAAATCTGTAGTAGTTGTAGAAAAGAACTTACCAGTCAAACAACCTCGAGTATACAATTTTAGCCAATGCATCTCTACTAAGAGCCGCAGACTCTGGATCCAACCACTTCGTGATAGTTTCATCACGAGTTACAATAACGCGTTTACAAAGAGAATCTTCCAAAGCCTTCACATCACACCTAAACAAATTTTAATATCAAAAAGCAGCATTTTTCTCTTGTCCAAATGAATACAAATTGCAGTCTTAAAATATAATAAACTAATCCATGGGTATTCCAACAAACTTGCTCAATTACATGAATAGCTCTGCAGCAGTTCTCAGATGGAACCAAGACTTTTCATCTTTCGGCACCGAGGAATCTATTTCCTTCCCTTTCGCAAATTCAATATTTCCAAGATGAAGAATTGCAGCTACAACTCGGAAAATGGCATCCTAAAAAAGAAAAAGATGAACATCCATGGAACATTTTATACTCAAGTAATTGCATACAATTGAAGCAGATTATAATTGCCTGCTCATCTGAGGTTATTCCAACGATTTCCATTGCCCTTCTAGTTGCAATGTACTCCTTAGATTCATCAACACCATCCAATTCATAGCAATTTGATTGGTTCAGATAATGAAACGTCCTTAGATTTCCCAGTTTGTATTTCTGAACATCCTGAGGAATGATCAGGATATTCTATATGAATATGAGTTGGAAAAAAACGAGTGATCTTGAGAAGAGTAGCCTAACAATAGGAAAAAATAATGCCGATGTGCACAAATAACACAATCACCTTATCATATACTTGCAAAACAAGCATGGCTTAACCATCATTGAGGTTCATAAGGAAATAACAGTATAACTAAACAAAAGTAATATAATTGTAGAAGGTCGATACCAGACTATTCTGAGTCCAGTTTGGTCATTACTAAGTAAAGTACAAATTATAACCGTCAAAACTTACACATCGGGCTGCAACTATTGAAACTGAATTTGTAATACATACAAGTTGTCCACAAAATGATACTGTAGACTACAATTACTTAATCAGTGAAATTTTTTAGAGAATAAAAATATATAAATCACATTGCACATGGAACACATCTTTGTTCTTCTGCCAGTTTTTTCTATCTAGGCTCAGTAAAGGAACCTCAAAATAACTACCTCAGCTGGTGCAGCACAAAGCATGTAGAAACAGTGATAGTTTCTCTCAGGATCAGATATCTGGCAAACTCGTGATCTTTCTAATAAATAAGTTCTAATTGCAGCTCCAGAAATTCTTCCCTTTTGATCAAACTGAATCTCCACAAATTTACCAAAACGACTGCAAGAATTGGATACATATATAAGAGCTGGAACCAACCAGACACAGTACAACAGGCGTTTACAAAAGACAAAGAAAGTTCCCATGACTGATGTTCCCACCTTGAGTTATTGTTTCTAACAGTCTTTGCGTTACCAAATGCTTCTAAAACAGGATTGGACTGCAAATAAGGATAATAGCACAAGTAAAGATGTCTGTCATTTGACCAGTTATTCCACATCAAACTCCTTGACCTAATTTTTTTTTTACTTCCACTAGTTATCAGATGATTACCTCCAGGACTTGCTGTTCAACAGTTCTCCCCTCAGCAGCAGCTCTACCTCCCATAAAAGCAAGGTATCGCATGAGCAATTTTGTGCTTTCTGTTTTACCCGCACCACTCTCACCACTAACAAGAATTGACTGACTTATTCCCTCGTTCATCATAAGTCTGAGAATAGATATGCATTTTCTGTTGTCAGACACTGAAGAGGGAAGGTAACAAGTAGCATTCAATTACAAAATGCAAGTTACCTATAAGAAGCATCTGCAACAGCAAAAGGATGAGGACTCAGCTCACCGAATGCTGCCCCTTTATACTGTGCCATCATATGACTATCATATAGATGCGGTAACTTTCGAAAAGGATTCACAGCAATCAATATGTTGCCTGTATAAGTCTGGAGGCACCAGTTAACGTATTAGCAATAACAAGGCAACAAAAAGATGTAAACAAAGCAAGCATACTAACACCAATTAGTAACACTATATGATCATATAAAAAACAAAAAGCTACTTTAACGGGAATATTAACAGCCCCATGAAACATCAAGGCCCAACACTAGTGTACAAGGGACTATGAAGTTTATTTGTAAATACTAACATAAATTTCATTCATATCATATCTTGATCTTAAATTCTGGAGGACTCCTGGTTCATGCAAATAAGCCAGTTTTGTCATATCATCCACTCCACATGGAGGTGCTTCCGCATCTCTAGGATAAACATCAGAACTCTTCATGACAACCTGCATTTTTTTCAAAATTACACAAACAATTATCACCAGCTTATGAGAATATTTAAATGAGAAGCATGTACTTTTTGAAAAAAAATAATAATTAGCAGCTGAAGTTTGATCACTGGCTCACTGCTCACAAACTTAGTCAATAAGACACGATCGCAAGGTTGATCATCACCTTGGCAACTGACAATTATGAACAACCATATCTCTTATACACATGCAATGAAGGACATAGCGGAACTTCCATCACCCTTACCATTTTCCCTGATGTACAGAGGACCTTAACCTCATTGCCTTTAATCTCTGCAACTTCACCATCAACCCAAGCTGTATCCGAGTCTTCCACCCAAACAAGAGAACCAATTGCTAGACTAACAGGAGCAGCCTGTCAAGCCAAGAATGTAACCACTTTACCAGGCTAATAAAATTGAGCATTTTATTCCATTGCAAATATGTAGTTATCTACTTCTCAATGAAAGTGGAAATGGTCTGTGGTCTAGTTAGTAACAAATACATAGGAATTTCTGGTTATAACTCGACAAACACTCGAAATTATGAGAACAGAACAGATCCTCTGTTGCCATATTCATATCACTGAATTGCAGGATGAGGACAATTCACTGATGGAAAATTTTATTAAAAGCAGGAAATTGAAAGTAACCTGATTACTGCATAAACTTTCTCTTCTGTATATACGAGGTGTAGGGTACAAAGTTTGCTACAATAAATCTGTATTATCTATTAAAAAACTATTTGAAGAATTTAAGCATTTGGATATCTTACACCAAAGAAAAATCAGTCAAGTCAAAGGTCTAGTTCTACATCACATTAGGTTAAGGTAATTGCTAAATACTCTAATGGGACAAAACTAGCCATTATTTCATAAGAAACAAATGCAGCTTTACAAGATTTGGTCAACAAGAGTTCAAAAGAATGAGTGATAACATGTAACACGCATTTCAAAAAGAAATGTTGAAATGAACAGCAGTTTCTTCATAAACTAGAGAATAGTTCCCACTTTCTATCATATACAGTTAAAGAAAATAAACAAATAGTTTGAAAAATAAATTGATAGGTAATAGAATCTCAAGAATGACAGTGAGGCTGTGTACTATTGGACCTCCCCAAATCCCGCGTATCAGCGGAATTTATACTAGGTGTTGCTGTTGTACCAAACCAGAAGTTCTAATTTTGCTGACTCAAACATTCAAACCAAAAGGAAAAAATCAGAGCCTTATTCCCAACAAGCTTCTAGTACCTAAGCAATCTGAAGCTGATTCACTCCCAAGAGTAATAAGCTGCATCCTAAGAAGCACGGAAACGGACACGGACACGCGACACGACACGGACACGGAGACACACCAACTTCTAAAATTTGGTGGACACGGACACGGCATATATATATATATTATAAAATT
>JANZLH020000156.1:3726503-3740694 GCA_026770325.2 Erythroxylum fimbriatum | reverse complement strand
TTAAACACTTATGACATTTTGTTTATTTTAATTTTCGTTTTATGGCATATTCGGGAATTACAATTTAAATAATAAATAGTTTGCATATATTAACTCTTGTTATACAAGAATAATTATTGATTATATATTCAAAATATTGTTGCATTATTAAACAAATTTATTTCATTAATAATATTTAATTAGTTATTAAATAAATAATATTTAGTTAAATTTAAAATTAGCAAATAATTATATAAAAATGTTTCTGGATATTTATAACATATTTAAATTAAAACCTACAAATTTATTATAACATATTTTTTAGTTTTAATTTACCAAAAATATTATAAATTAATTATTTTTCGGTAAATTTATATTTATTAAATAATTTACATTCCCCGACGTCTGCTGAAGCAGACGTCGTAGAATAGCAACTTTCTGAGACGTCTCACAAACGTCGGGAAAACTCCACAATCTCTGACGTTTGCTCCAGACGTCGGTAAATATGCGGCTCTTCTATGACGTCTCACAAACGTCGGGAAAACTCCACAATCTCTAACGTTTGTTCCAGTCGTCGGCAAATATGCGGCTCTTCTATGACGTCTCACAAACGTCGGGAAAACTCCACAATCTCTGACGTTTGTTCCAGACGTCGGCAAATATGCGGCTCTTCTATGACGTCTTATTCAACGTCGGAGAATACTTAAGCATTCTATGACGTCTTCACTCAGACGTCGCCTAAACCTATTTGCTACTCACTATCTACGACGTCTATTACGACGTTTTATTAGACGTCGGAGAAGGTAGTCTGCGACGTGCTACGAGCATCTACGACGTCTAAAAGACGACGCAAAAAGGGTGTTTTTGTTGTAGTGTACATAGGACTATATCCTAGAGAACCTATAAATAAGTTTGAATCAAATCCAAGAAAGATAAAAAGACAAACCTTAAAAATAAGATGATGACAAAATTTAATATTTTAATTGAAACTTTGGAACCAAGAATATGTTATAATAGAATTAAAAGAAATCATAGAACATGATTTTCTTTCTTTTTATCAGCAAAGGAATATTATGGAACTTGAACGATAAAAAAATGAAGGATAACTACATCTAATTTAGAGCTAAACTCTAATACCAACTGATGCAAACCCACCTAAGAATATACTATATAGAATCCACGAATAAGTTTAACCCAATAAAGTTAAAATATATGTATAAAATAATTGATGACAAAATGAAGAATGAGTAAAAAAAAAAGTTCCAAAACCTTTTAAGTAACAAATATGTCAAATTTGTCTCAAAATAAAAAAGAAATATGCCAAAAAGCTCTATCATCTCTCAAGTAACAAATATGTCAAAGTTGTCTCAAATTAAAAAGAAATATGCCTTAAATATAAAATAAAAATATGGTTTTAAGTGGGCACGACAGTCGGCTAAGTATGTTTGTTGTAAACTTTTAAACATCAACGAGCACTGTTTGGGACACTCTCTGATTTAAGACTATAGGTCTCTTTGTAAATCTGTGAAATTAAACATAATCTAAGAGACACCTATATAATTGAGATAGTGGATCTCTATATAACTTTATCAAATTGGAAATGGTCTAAGCTATGCTTATGATATAGATCGTGTTTAGCTAAAGATGAGTATTTTGCCTCTAAATCTTCTCTAGTTTAAATCGTACGATTGACCCAAGTTTACATGCAAAGTATCCTCTAAGTTAACTAGTCATGCTTGCATCACCTAGCTTTGATTTGTAATTTTTTGTTGGTGGTCTTCTTCTTCTTCTATGATGACACTTTTTTGTTCTCATTTGAACTTTCCTTTTTTTTCTTCCCCTTTTTTATTTGATGTTTGTTGTGCACTAGAATCATTATTTCAAGAGTTCTTTCACTTTGAAAGATGACATGCAATGAACAATCACACCAAAATCATTTACAGAATCAAAAGAAAAATCTTCATTTACATTAGAATCAATATTCATCATATTTACAAATTTTGTTTGCACTAGAATTAACATATGCTTTTTGATTATATGGTTATTTAATTTTATCTTAAATATGTGTTGTCTGCATCTTGAATTTAATAAACATCTCAAAAAAATTTAATTTGATTTTAATCTTACGTTGTTAACTTGTTATTCTTGTTCCTTTCTCTAACTTTGTATTTGTATCAGGTTAAGAACTTTGTTTCTACCCTTCATTGAGTATGAGATTGTGTCCAATTACATTTGTGATTTCTTTGGCCCTTTGCTTTTTCATTTATGAAGTCATTGCTTTTTTGTGACTTTAGGCATAAGTATTGACTAATTTTATGTTTATATAAGCCTTAATTCAGCCATTTATAAAAAATAGGTTTTAAAAGTCATAATTCATAAGTTTTAACCTTTCTCTTGTGAATAACTTATGTTTCGAAATTTTTCTCTTTTTAAATTTTCAGAACACTTTCTTTTTTTTTTAATTTCCATAACATGTTTCTAAAATCCTTTCTTATTTTTTTTTCTATTTTGATCTTAGTTTACCTATTAGGTTTTATTTTTTTAGGTCTTAAGTGTTTGAATAATTGGGTTTTCTTAGCCTATTAATTTCTCGGACCAATTTGTTTATTTTAAATAATAAACCATTCATCTAGTGTTATTAGATTTTCAATCTCATTTTTAAGTGGGTTGGGTCGGAGAAACAATGATAAAAGTTATACTATTGATCAACAGGAACAACAAGCATTAATAGGAGTTTTAGATTTAGCCAACTTTGATTTAAGCCCAACCAGTCATTCTCTTTATATAATATGATTAAGTTAAACTTGTTCATAGATTCTTTAGGGTTTTATTCTTAGATGGGTTCGCATAAAGTCTTCTTACTTGCAAATTGACCTTCAAATTGATTTTATAATGGTTCCTTTCAATTAATGTTATACCTCATTTGAAGGGATTTTCATTTATTATAAAGGATGGTTCAGTCTGATTTTGCTAGGGCTGGACGGCATTGTTTAGATCCATGAATCTATATGACTTTGGCTGGAGAATACCTGCAAAACAAATAAAGGCACGCTAGGGGTTGACTCCCGGAAGGGCCCTCCGATGCTCAAGTCAGTCTTTTTGCGAGGGTTTCGACGGTTAGGAATTAAGAGAGTACGAGGGTTCTGAAGTCGTACCTTTTTCCTGGTGAGATAATGAGTTTATATAGTAAATACCTGTAGGAATTAGGTCAACGTTAAAGAATGGGCCGATCGACTCATGTGTCTTTCTAAGTTTGAGCTTAGGCCTAACACGATTGACCCAATCAAATACCTAGAGATGTAATAGCGCACTGGTATATATTGTATTTTTTATTGTCATGTGTATATAACCAACCTCTAACCGCTATATCGATATGCTATAGCAGAATACGGTTGTTCCTTTTTCAAAATTCTCTTCTATGATTCTTTCTCAATCTTATGTCTCTTCTGCCCCTTTCTCACTTGTATTGAGACGTGTTCTATCATAAGATTACGTCCGAAATCTCATTGTTTACACAAATATACATAAGAGGAATGGTACTTGTGAAAATTGGAAACGGATTATATAAAGATGTACTATTCCACAATTTTGTTTTTCTCGGATTATCTTTGATGTTAAATTTATCTTTTTTTTAATGTAACGTTAAAATATCATAAAACAATTATATATTACCCGTTACTTAGATGATTTAATGGAATTAATTAAATACCATCTGTAACTTATTATGTCCATTACAAAATTTACTAAATAAAATCACTTAACCATCTGTGGATATTTTCACAAATAATACACAATTAATTACCACGGTATGAAAGGAGAAGGAAATACTTTACATTCTTGACTTGAGCTCAGCGCAGGAAAAAAACGTACAAACTACAACACGGCGTATCGTATATTTTGAATAAGAAAATAAAATTAATTAAATTCCTACGGTCTAAACTCTAAAGGCTCAGTTGCTCCATTTAGGTTTTCATGTTCGAATCCAATCCCAGTCCAAAAATCAACACCAGAGATGTCTCTTGAATTTTAAACTTTACATCGATCCATCGATCTTCTACGGGGACAGATACCATCTGAATTCCTAAAAGCAATGAATTAGGTCTTGTATTTTGCTCACTTTTCATTCAAATTCTCTTTCTTTGAATTTGCAATTGCAAATCTTTTGTGGTTACTTATGAACTTGAATCGTAAAGACGGACTAATGACGGGACTTGCCTCGTCGGACGATCGGAATCCGGTTCAATCATCGGCGTGCAATAACCCTCTCCACAGGTATCTATTCTTTTCGCATTCAATTCGTTGGGTAGGTGATGAAATCGTTTGTTTTGCATCATTTCCGTTGTAATTTTGATCAAATTTTAAGGGCTAATTGTTCAAACATTATTTCTTTGATATGGATGGGAGCTAGAATTACAGTTTATTTCATTAATTTCTATGATTGATTGGAGCTAGAATTGAAGTTTATCTTGATTGATTTCGGCTATTGATGGAAGCTAGCCTTTAAGTTTTAGTTTGCTGAGGTTTGAGCTGTTATAGACGCGGTCAACTGGAGGTCAAATATGGCTAAGTTTTGCATAAATTGACATTTTTGATGGGAATGAAGTTGGGGTTTCTAATTCAGTGGATATGGTAGATGCTAGTTTTATCCTTTGGATCATTGGATTTACATATTCATTATTTTGTCATGCTTTTGTTTTCCAATTTTTGCAGCAGCAGGAATGTATCGTGCTTGTTAGTGCGTAGGGAGATTTGTCCCAAAATGAAGCATTTGCCAAAAAGGCGGTGGGGTGAAGCATCTCAATTAAATGTTGATCCATTATCTATGCCTCAAATTGAACCGTCTAGAGACGCTAGACGTGGTCTTGTTTCTTGGTATTTTAATTGATTTCAGTTTTATACTGATGTGCTGCTGGAATTTGCTGTGTTTAGTATGCCTTTTCATTTATTGGCATTTCTATTGATCCTTAGGATTGAGGCAGAGTCTTTACGCCATCTATCAGCCAAGTATTGTCCTCTGGTGCCTCCTCCCAGGTCAACTATTGCAGCAGCATTTAGTCCTGATGGAAGAACACTTGCTTCTACTCAGTAAGTTTTTTCACGCTGGTCACCTTTATGTATGGTCATGCAAGTTGTGATCATAATTGTGCCTCTTTTTCTATCTCTCTCTCTCTAATGATTTTAGTGGCGACCACACTGTGAAGATAATTGATTGCCAAACTGGAAATTGCTTAAAAGTGTTGAGTGGTCATCGGAGGACTCCTTGGGTGGTGAGTTGTAACTTTGAGGGTTTTTTTTTTTTGGTTTGTATAGTTAATGTCTTAGATGGATTTGTTTCTAATTATGATTAATAACCTGACTTCATTAAATTGTCTTGCATTTAGTTATCTACTACAAACTGAATGTGCTATTTATACAGGTTAGATTCCATCCATTGCATGCTGAAATTCTTGCAAGTGGGAGCTTGGATTATGAGGTTCGCTTGTGGAATGCAAAGACAGCAGAGTGCATAGGGTCACGTGATTTCTGTAATTTCAACTTAGACTCTTCATATTGTTACTGTTGTGATTATTGTTGATTAATTGTTGTGGCTTATGATAAGCTAACCTCTTTGAAATTATTTACTCATAGATCGTCCTATTGCCTCCATTGCCTTCCATGCTGAAGGAGAGCTGCTTGCTGTTGCATCTGGTCACAAGGTGTGATTCTGGCCTTTTAGTGCATATCAACATTGTTTGAAACTTTTCTCTTTTCTTTTCCTTTGTGAAGGTTTGAGGCCTCAACTTTCAGTTTGACACAACATAAAATATCTGTTTTCAGTTATATATATGGCAGTACAATAAGAGAGGGGAGGCTTCCTCGCCAACCATTGTGTTAAAGGCAAGACGTTCTCTTCGAGCGGTACATTTTCATCCACACGGTGCTCCATTTCTTCTGACTGCTGAGGTGAATACTTTATGGATAATATAATTGAATTGTTATCCATACCATCTCGTAGATTACATCATTGGACTGATATGCAGGTCAATGATCTTGACTCTTCAGATTCTTCAATGACACGAGCAACATCTCCTGGTTACCTGAGATATCCTCCTCCTGCTGTTTTCGTGACCAATATTCACTCCAGTGATCGAGTTAGTTTGGCTGCTGAACTGCCCATCATGTCATTCCCTTTCTTCTTTATGCCTTCATTCACTGTAGATGATAGCCGAGTAGATGTTAATAGGCATGATGGTTCAAGTATAATGCAAGTAGATTCTTCCGCACCAACTCAGTTTCGGGCAGATGCAAATGCAGGGGAGAACTATAATACCTTAGTTTCCCCAATGGAGACATTTCCAGCAATTCCATCTAGCTCATATCTAGGTACAGTAAGTAATGCTTTGCCTAATGGAATGACGAGTGATCTTTCAGGAGCTGCGGAAGATGCTATGGATACGGATGACATTAATCCTGTTGTGGAAACCCAACGTGGGAGATCTACTAACCTAGATAGTTTTAGTAGTGGTGGTGGTGGCAGTAATGCTTTGGATGGAGTATCTGGACAAGTTTCTATTCAACATGCAAACTTTGGTCAACTTCATCAGCTTTTACCGCCAAGAGATCCAACTTGGTGGGAACTACCCTTCTTGCAAGGATGGTTGATTGGTCAAAGCCAGGCCAGTGTTTCCTCAACACCTCCTCCTAACAGTGGTGGTCATGATCATTCAGCTCAGTATACAGTTTCTTCCTCCCTGACATCTTATAGTTCTACTCATAATGTGGAGACTGCAGTTGCTTCTTTAGCAATGACTGGGAGCCCCCGCATATCAGGTGTTTCTGGGAGATCAGGCTTGCGACATCGCAATTCACGTTCCCGTTTTTCTGTACCTGAATCTGGGGAAAGTTTGACTCATATTAACACACAACAGAATAGTGCTGATACTCAGCCCATTTTTAACAGAGTCCAGGCTGAAATTGCCACATCACTGGCAGCTGCTGCTGCTGCAGAGTTGCCTTGCACTGTAAAGCTCAGGGTATGGTTGCACGATATAGAGCATCCTTGTGTCCCCCTCAGTGCTGAAAAATGCCGTTTAACAATTCCACATGCTGTTCTTTGTAGGTAAGCAAAATGCTTTAGTAAAATCCTTAAAATATTGGAAAGTTGTGTTATCTACTTATTTTCTTGAGAATCATATGGGTCTTTTAAACAGTTTTTGTATCTTTATCATCATTTTGCCTTTATGTTAGATTGTGATTACTCTGTTCTTTGATGCATAATGGCCGCTACAGTGAAATGGGCGCTCATTTTTCTCCTTGTGGAAGATATTTGGCTGCATGTGTTGCATGCATGCTTCCGCATGTAGAAGCTGATCCTGGGGTACATAACTTGGTTCATCAAGATACTGGTACTGCAACATCCCCTACTCGGCACCCAATTTCTGCTCATCAAGTCATGTATGAGCTTCGTATATATTCACTGGAGGAGGCAACGTATTACACTATTCCAACTCTTACTTTGGATTTAAGCTTTGATGCTCTTAAACCTTGAGGAAAATTGTCTTATGTTAACTATTTTTTCATTTATTCAGCTTCGGTTCTGTGCTCGCATCTCGAGCAATTAGAGCTGCTCATTGTTTGACATCAATCCAGGTCAGTGTCTTCTGATAGGTGGATGCAACTTGTATATATATGCATATATGTACATATATATGTAATATCGTTCTGGTATGCCTTCCCAACAATGAACATCTGTCAACTGCTGCTAATTGGATTGAGCTAATTAGATAATTTCAGTGTATTTGACCTCCCTTCAACTGCATTGTATCAGCTTTATTGAGCTATGCTTATTCTGTTGGTCTCAGTTCTGAACCTTTTGGCTAGGATGCCAGCAAGTAGACTCTTCAGTGGTGTTACCATGAGTTATATTGGCCTTCAAACACTTCTGGCAATATAATTTTTTCCTTGCACATGGTTCTAGTAGTGACCTGTGTTTGATCTCTTTGGATATTGATAATTTTTACCCCCTTGATTAACCTTCAGCCCAACTGATTGTCTACAGATGCAGCCAAATAGGTTTTTATTTAAATAATCTCTGACATCTTTGTGACATGTGATTAACCTATAAATTTTACTTGTTGTTTGACATTACTGTTAAAGGTCTAATATTACTGCAAAATGTGCTTGATTTTCTATTTGTAGTTCTCTCCTACTTCGGAACATATATTACTGGCATACGGTCGGCGTCATGGATCCCTTCTTAAAAGCATTGTTATTGATGGAGAAACAACAACACCAGTTTACACAGTTCTGGAGGTAAAAGTTCATATTCCTAATCAATTTTTATTGCTTGCTTCACTTTCAAATTGTAATTTGATAGAAGTTCCATACAAGTGACAATTTTTGTTGAACTTCATTTTGACTTATTCAATAATGATGGACTGCTTGGTTCTTCTTCATTTTGCAATGTACAGAGTAGAAACATCCATAAGAATCAGATGTGAATGGTTTTCAAACGTAATCAATCTTAGGTTGGATATGACGGGAGGATACTTGTTTGAATGATAACTGAAAATGGTTGAAATTGTCCTGTTATTATAGGTAGTAAAAAACGATGGCTTTTGGAATAAGATCGTTGCCATTTTACTTCTGATGTCTAAATATTTGGATTACACTTGTACTTCTGATGTCTAAATACCTGGATTACACTTGCACCTTGATAAGAACATACATACACGAGCATTATGATTTTTCATAGTAAGCTTTTTGTAATCCTTTTTCTCTTTACATTGAGAAGGTTGCAGTCTAACAGTGTATCTTTGTTATTTAGGTTTACAGAGTTTCGAACATGGAACTAGTGAGAGTGCTTCCTAGTGCAGAGGATGAAGTGAATGTTGCTTGCTTTCATCCTTTTGCTGGTGGTGGTCTTGTTTATGGAACCAAGGTGTACATTGTTCAGTGGAATCACATATTTTTAGTGTATAATCTTGAAGTTTATAACCCTTTCTTTATAAATGCAGGAAGGGAAACTTAGGATACTCAGATTTGATGGCGCTCATGATGTGAATTGTACAGGACCAAATTACTTTCCTGAGGATAACATGACTGAGGTAAAATAAATATAAAATGGACAGAGTTTTACAAGCGGTTTTGTTTATTCACGAGTAATAAAAATCTTGTATAGTAGGAGTTAGAAATTAGAATGTTATGCCTCTGTGGATCTTGTATGGTAGAGTTATGCTAAGGGTTCTTATCATGTGCGGGCTTGCAATTCTTAATAAGCAGTAAGTTATTAAAGGCAACTTGAACTTCTTTCATGTAACTAATTATTCATTATGATCTTATCCTGATTATAGGTCCAGACATATGCTCTAGAAGGTTAGTAGTCCCATAATTGAACTTACTGCAAGGACATGTAGACCTTACCTTGGATAATGTACGTATATTTTCTCATCTTATGCTTTATGATAAACTAGGAATTCTCTGAGATATAGGCAAGGAAATCTCTGTGGGACTAAGGAAGGTTTATAAAATTTAACATTATTTCTTTGCGATCAATAACATGCGGGTAAAAAAGAGGGCAGGCGTGGCTTGTTTTGTGGTATATAATGAAAGATTAAATTCTTCAAGTTTATCCTGCAGGAACCTCGAATGTGCCTAGCTTAGATGTGACTAACTGCTGGAGTTCTTCATTTACTGACTTCAACCAGACTTCTAAACTTGTATTCTAGTTTGTGTACTCAAGTGTAAAGTATTGTGCATCAGTTATTTGTTAATACAAGTTTTTCTTGTTCTGCCTTTTCCTAATCATTCTCATTTCTTCCAAATCTGCTTTTCTCCTTCATGAATGGAATGGCATGCTGTGACGGAAATGGCAAAAATAAAAGGAAGTAAGAGTAAAAAATGATAGTTGGGGCTCAGCTATAACTACGGTGTTCGTTCTGGTTTCTGATTGTTACATTTATCACTCGGTAAAAACCAAAATTAAAGTAAAAGAAAGACTGAAACATCATTCCTGTTGCCTGATATGAAGCTATCTTGCATTTAAATAGTTGCTTCAAGTGTAAATTGCATTTTATATCTTCCGTATAGTCTTCTCATCAAATTCTAAAAAGGGTCTCCATGAATGGACCTATATGAATGTAGATATTCTGATTCTTTGATCAAATTCTCGCTACAGTTCAGTTGACAAGAAGAGTTTTCTTTACTTACTAATCAAGATCCATTCTCTTTCCATAATGTATTTCAATAGTAAAATTTTGGCAAATCACATAAAACAGCCCCTGTGATATACTTGATTATTCATCTTAGTCCCTGTATTTTTAATTCGTTCACCTTAGTCCCTGTGTTTTTTATTCTCATTCAAGATACTCCAATTAGGTATTTTCGGACAAATTTGCCCTTAGATTATTAAAATATATTTTTTTAATCTCCTGATTTCAAGGACAAATTTGTCCGAAAATACCTAATTGGGGTATCTTGAATGAGAATAAAAAACACAAGGGTTAAGATGAATAATCAAATATATTACAGGGGCTCTTTTATAAGATTTACCATTGAACTTGTAAAAGGTGTTTCTTTGGTTTTTTTTAAAAAGTGAAAATAATTCATTAAATAGCCCAATCAAGATAGCTGGACAAAAGTTCAATGTAAGAGCGGTACAAAAGTGAGGTTGCTACAAATGCATCATATGATCTTACATCTAACCATCAAATCAGCTAGGAAAAGTGGTTGTATGGATCATTCCAAGTTCCATCTTTTTTCTCACTGAGATGCTCAGTTTCTTTGTGAGCTACTAGTATTTCTCTAATCCAACAAAAAATTATGTGAGCAAGAGCATGTTTCTCCGGTTTACAATTTCTGAATAGTCTGTGATTTCTTTCACGTCAAAAGGAGTATACAAAATAGTTTATGCAAAGGCTTAGACAATGTTGATCTTTCCCCAATATTTTGTACTAATTCTTAGCCTAAATAAGTATGTTATTCTTGTCTCAAATGGAGAGAACTAATTCATATTTTGTTCTATTCTTATCTAGATAGTGCCATAGTAGATGCATTAAAAAATAGATGATTGATAGTTTTAGACTCAAGACAACATAAAGTACACAACTAATCACTGGACCCTCAAATTCTATCTTTGATAATTTCTTCCTAACATCTAACCAGGTTACAAAGGATGGCTTTGCGCTTTAAGGAGCCTTTCCATATGATATTATACCACTAAATATGTGAAAGTTGAGGTCTAATAGCTTTCAAGCAGGAAGTTTTAGTGAATTTTCCACTGCTATTGGGTATCTAAATGTTTGCCATCCTTAGTAGGGTTAGGGGAATAATAAAGGATGTAGCTTTGTAGTCTTTCAAGGCCTCTAAAGCTTAAGTCCATGCTTCATGTTGAATAACTTTCATTACTTAAGCTTTGAGAGGAATTCTAGTTGTGAGTGAAACAATATCCTCCCTTAGGACTAGGGGGGCTTTGTTGTCCCTAATTATCAAACTAGAACCAAGAGTTCTAACCATATTCCACCCATACTTTAAATAAGGGGTAGATAGCCTACCTTTTACTTAGCATTTGTATGAATGAACAAGAGTGTTTCCTTTCTTTCCCCGATTTGCCAGAAGCTAGAGTCTTTAAGGTAGTAATCATTGGTCCATTTGGCCTACAGTTCATCTTTATTAGTAATTAATCTCAAAATTTTCTTAGCCATTAGGATTAATTGAATCAATTGCGCTGAAACTAATCCTAGTCCTCCCTTCTGTGTTCTTCAACATAGCTACTCCCATTTGATTTTTGCTCCTTTGGAGTTATCTACCTTTCTAGAACATATAAAGTTATTAATGTTTCTTTCCAATTCCTTGTTGAACTTCTTAGGTAGGAAGAGACGAGGGCTTCAATGAGTGTGAAGATTCTTTAACACTAATGTGATAAGTTGTACTCTCTTGACTTATGACAAAGCTTTATTTTACCATGAATTGATTTTTCTCTTGTATGTCTTTGGAATAACTTGGTAGTCTTGTATCTTAACTTCTTGGAAGAGATTGGAACTCTTAGGTATTTGAAAGGGAGGAGGTGAGCATTCTTCCTAATAATTTTTCTTAATCTAGTAGTATTTTTCACATTAGAAGGGAAATCAATTTTGCTCGTCTATTGGTTAACACTTTCCTATAAAATAGATCAAGAAAGTTGTGCAATATAGAGAGAGTAGTTTGTTTAGCACCATCAAACATCATAATAACATTTGCAAAGCTTAGACGAGTGATTTGTGTACTTCTTCATTAACTTGGTAAGAATTTCTACACAAAGAGCAAATAAATAAAGGGAAAGAGGGCCTATTGCCTTATCCCATTAGACTAGTTAAATTGTTTACTTGGGATACCATTGACGAGGACACTAATGATAGTGGCCAATAAGCATGAATTGATAAAAAAAGATACAGTATTCAAGACTATAGAGAATAAAGTTCCACTGGAGGGTGTCAAAAGCTTTTGAGAAATCCACATTGATTACATAACTATTGGTGGATCTTTTGGTTTCATAATCACTCATCAAGTCCTGAACTATTAAGATATTGTCAGAAATGGATCTCTTGTGTAAGAAGGCACCTTGGGAGTGATGGGTGATATGCTTCAAAGATTCCTTTAGTTTATAAGTTAGCATCTTAGATAGAAGTTTGTACACAAGATTACAATAAGAGGTTGGACAAAAGTCCTTGAAACTATTAGCATTGGGGATTTTAGGAATCAAATAAATGTTTGTAGTTTATGTCTTTCAACATTTTTCCAGAGGTTATAAATTCATGAATTACCTCAACAAGCAAACTTCTAGTAATATCGTAGATAGTTTGGAAGAAATAGTCATTATAACCATCCAAGCCGAGTGCTTTCCTTGGATTTAGGTTGAAGAGAGTCCTTTTGATTTCTAGATAAGATGCAGGCTGTTGTAAATTTTCTAAAAGATCCTGATGAAGAACATTTGACTGACAAATCAAGCCTACTAGCTTCTACTTATTACTTTTACCTGAGGAACTTGATCCTAGAATATTATTATAGTAATTGGCTACCATATATCAAAAAAAGTATATTTACTAGTTAAGGGTAAGGCTACGTACTACAAGGACCTCCCTAGATTTTGTGGTTCAATGGGACTTTCACTAGGAGATTGTTGTTATTGTTAATTGAATACCATCTCTTTAATTGATATCTTGTCTATAACCAACTGATCATCTTCATCCAACAGACATTTGATCTTAATAGAATTTCTTTTATAGCTAAGAAGTTAGATAGAGCTCTTGTCAACTCTGCTTGGAGTTCTTATTTTCCTAGATCCTATGGAGTGATTGAAAATCCTACAATCTCTTACCATTCCCCTGTGGTGATTAAGGTGTTAGCTAGTAGGCCGAAAAGATTTTCTTCATTTAGGTTTTCTAATTTCTTAGTTTTTTAACCTAGTTTCTTTCAGATTGTTGAGAAGGCTTAGTTATTTCAGGTTTAGGGAACCTCAATGTTTTGTGTGGTCTCTAAGCTTAAATTAGTTAAAAATGCGCTCAAAACTTTGTAAACTCTAATAAGATAGGTGATTTGAATGTTAGAGTTGTAACCTGTCAAGCTTGCCTTAATAATATTCAAGATCAAATGAGGCAAATGCCTAATGTTCCTCATCTAATTACCCAAGAAAATGAGGCTATTACAAATCTGATTAAGGCTTTAGGGGACCAGGAGATGTTTTATAAACAATCTTCTAGTATTATGTGGCTTAAAGAGGGTGATATAAATACCAAATTCTTTCATAATTCTATATTGTCAAATAGGAACAAGAATAACATTCATTCTTTACTAGATGGTACTAGTCATAGGTTTGTTAATTTTGAAGATATCCAAAAACAATTTCTAGGTTTTTTTTCAAAGTACGCTTGGGAATAAGAAAGATCTACTCTCCTCTAGAGAGTATGTGACCGCCCTTTTTCCTTCTCCTATTCCTGAAAATATTAGAAAAAATCTCATTATTGATGTCTCGGCTCAACAGATTAGGGATGTTTTTAACTCCTTTAACCCTAATAAGGCTCCTGGTGCTGATGGTTTATATGTTGGGTTTCGTCTCTTGCATGCATCACATGCACGCGCAATGGAAGAACAAACCATTTGTTCAGAGACGTCCCCAGAAGTCCCAGGAGCTCGTGTCTGTCGAAGAATCAAACCAACAACGACCAACGAAGATCGTCTCCAACAGTATCCACGCAGA
>JANZLH020000156.1:3646330-3661564 GCA_026770325.2 Erythroxylum fimbriatum | reverse complement strand
CAACGGTCATATATCATAAAATCTTGATCATAAATTGTTGGGATACATTTCCTTTGATTATAATCTTCTAATAATCAGTTTGTCCCTTAATTGCAATCCAAATCACCTGAAATAATTTCTTAACCAATTCTATGTATTTTATTATTATCAAAACATAAAGGAATTTTAATTTGTCAACCACCATTGGTCCAACAGTAGTCATGGAATCAGGTCGAATCTTTAGAGAACTAAACACTAGTTTTGATTAATTAAGTAATTAACAAAAATTAACAAGGAATTAAAATAAATCAACTAAATATAAAAGAGAGAAATTCAAGAGTACTTAACTTTGATTCAAGGAAAAGATCTCATCTAATTGTAACTTTGATCATTGGTCCAAAAAGAACAATTGTCATAATTAAAGCAGTTAGTCCAAAACATATTTGGATAGTCATAATAAGTCCTAAAATTTCCTAAATTAATTGGTTTAAACCTAGCATCCAAACCAAAACTTATCATCAATTGACTGGGTATGTTAACATTTCATATCAATTAAATGATAGCAATAAGCTTAGTTAAAAAGACTAAACCCTAAATTAAATAATTAAGATAGTTGCAACTATTCAACTTAGTTTTCTTATTTATCATAAGCTAAATATGTAATTTCATAAATAACCTATTTACTACTTGTACCAACGCTTCATGACAATTATGGATCATTGAATTTATGGATAGCGATAGGATAATCAACATTGAATTAATTTGTCATATCAATCAATATTAATTATTCATCAAATATAAAAACACAAAACAAGAAATACTTGAACTAAAACATGAATAGAAGTTTAGAAAAAAAAACTCACAATGTTACAACTAGAGCTTTAAATTCCCTTGGATTAGAATAATTGAGTTTAGCTACACATGACTTAAGTTTCAACGCCAAAGATATATGAAAGATGAAAGATTGAGAGAAAAGTCAAAAGAAACAATTGATTTCAATGGAAAGAGGTGAAAAATATTCCTTTATATTATTAACCTATTATAAACCTAATATAATCATATCTTGCAAACATGCCTACCTAAAACAAATCTAAATCCCTACATAATAGGGATAGAAAGAAGTTTCCTAATTAAACTCCAACTATTTAAGTAAATCTAGCATTAGGCGTGATCTGGCCTTATCTATTGCAATAATTTGTCCACTTTTTCCAAAATTTATGATTTTCTCTAATAATGCTACAATTTGATGCAATCTTCATTTGTTATCTACTAAAACAAAACAAAAGTTAATATTCCTATTTAAGCACCGAAATATATCCAAAACAAAAAAGATAATTCTAATTCATATGTCAAAATAACATCTTATCATTCTTTAATATGGTGATTCCTCTACTTTTCAAATACTTGTTACAAAGTAAATAAATGGTATGATTCTTCATTCCAAGAACCAATTCAGCATGAGCTAAAGTTGGATCATTGAATCTTCTTGAAGTAGTTGAATTATTAGAAATACTTGAACTTCATTACATTTATACGTAAAAATAAATTAAAACATATGTCAAATTAAATTAATAAATTCACATACCATTTTCTACTGTGTATTTAACTACCCATAAGATGAGATGATGAATATGTATTTGCTACTCATAAGATAAGATTATTATTTCCTAATGACAACAATAAACAATAAAAAAATGCAAACATTTAATTTTCTTAACTTAATTACATATATTAAATGACTTAACTATATATTAAATGTTATATTCAAATGATTAATCATATGTTAAATACTTTTATATACAAACACTAATTAGTAAATTGTATGTTTCATCTAAATTAATTAAAAATTTAACAACTTAATGGATTAATTTTGATCTCATTGTTATGATTATTAGAATAAAAAATAATATGACATATTCTTAATTATACTCGATTCACAAATCACATATTCACAATACTTAAATATTCTTCCATAATTCATACACAATATTATTTTAATCTCATTTCTTCATAAATTTACAATGCTTAAATATATATCATTGAAATTGAACCAACTCACATAAATAATTCTAACCTTCAAACTCAAATTGTCTAATGCGTATTTTGTAAACCATTAACAAAATACAACCTAAGCACAATACAATTGCAATTCAGAGCAAAAACAAACAACTTAAAACACACCCAAAAAAATTAAAAAAAATTGTAATTAAGGGTTGGATTGAGTCGAGTCAGTTCAGGTCGAGGCGAGTCTAGTAGAATTAAGTTTAGATCTGGATCTGAAAAAATTGGAAATCCTGATCTGCAAACTACAATATGTCCAAGCAAGCAGCTAGACTGGAGAAGACAGCTTGCAATAACTAGAGGACTAGAAGTGCGATGGCAGTGGTAGTTGGCTGTAGGCAGTCTGACTAAAGGTTAAGGCTTGCAATATGCAGTTGAGCAGGCGGTCCGACAATGGAGACTGGACCGTGGTGCCATGGCAGGCAGTGGCGCTACTTGCGAGGCAGTGGTGGCCGGTGACTATTTCTAGTAGAGTTGCTTATAGAATTTTTTTATAGGATTGTTTCTTTTCGGTAGATATTTTTGCTTGCTCCTGTTGTTCTTACAAAGTTACAAGCTTCACCAACTCAAACTGATTCTTGTAATATTGGTTAGGTTTTTTAATTTTTAAAGGGTTAAGAATTTCTAATTTTTAGGAGTTAGAAATTTGAATTAATATTGGCCAAATAATAATCAACTTATTATTAATTAATACTAATTGTATTTAATTTAATTTATTACAAATTTTAAATTAAAAATAATTTTATGTTTATTAAATTAGACACAAAAGACACACTATCACATGGTATACACGTGTTAATGAGCTCACTTAAAAATTAAAAATGAATAGATATATACTACGTTAATTCTTCATTTATTTAAAATTTTATTCGAACGTTTTTAAAATATTATAATTTAAATTAAATGTTTTAAATATTAAAATATATATATATATTGTTGGGTCGATATGTTCGAGTGGTTAAGGAGACATACTTGAAATCCATTGGGCTTCGCCCGAGCAGGTTCGAAGCCTGCTGTCGACGATTGATTTTATATTTGAAGCATATTTTCCTGTAATAGACATCGTCTTATCTGTGCAGAGTGCACAAGGAAATTCTGCACCATTTTTATCCGCAACATATTAAGCTGGCATTTGTTATAAAACCGAAACTAAAACTTAAGATTATTTGGGAGAAGAGAATATCTTTCTTCTTATGAATTGATCTAACTTACATCAAGTTAACCCTTCTATTTATAGTACAAAATTTCTAATAAAATACTATCATGACAAAGTAGGTGGTGCATTAGGTGCAACAACTAAGTGGTGCATTAGGTGCAACAACTAAGTGGTGCAGTAGGTGCACTAAGTAAGTGGTGCATTAGGTGCACTAACAATTAAGTGGCACACTATATTATTTCTATCTTTTATAACAGTGGTCTTATATTATAGAGGGAAAAAATATCATCATGAATGCTCATAAAAAAAGTTTAACGTCAATTACAGTGGCCAGGTTCTTAATTGCTCAGTCATATAATATGGAAGGCACTTTATCTTAAGCTCATCTTCTATAAGGCCATTCAATGGAAATGTTTAGATAATCGAATAAAACTCCTTGTTGAAAAAGTGATCATGCCTTCACAAGGTGATCTATTAAATTTCGAGAGCAAGTGAAGATGTAATTGCTTTTACTCATAGTTACTCGCCCTTTGACTTAGTCTAATCCATAATAGATTGGTGTTCATCACAGGCAACTGGATGTCCTCCGTGTGCATCCTTTGTGGCTAATGTTGCTCCAAACCAAAAACCATACCATCATGATGTGTAACCATCTTTGCTCTCCTTTTCGCTTTATTCTTTCCATAAGGGTGTTCAATTTTATGATCAATCTGAAGTAGCCTATCTAAATTGTCACTCTTGGATCTCTTATTTTGCCTTAACTACCTGAAATATTAAGGAAATAAAATCACAAGATAAGATAAAATAAAAATAAAACGAAGTCATACTACTAATAATAATAACAATCATAGCTCCCTAACAGTAGCACCAAAAACTTTTACTTTTATATATTTGTAAGTTTAGAAAGTCAGTTATGGATAGTCTATTAAACTGGAATGATTACAAAGTAATGATCTCAAAGAGAACTAATCACTAAATCCACTAATCTTAGTTAAAAAAATAAATTAAACAAATGAAAGATTGGTGAAAATTATTTTAAAAACTAAATTAATGGAAATAAGGTAATTATGATAATGAAAAAGATAAACCTTAGGGATTCAGGGTTTACTTAATTATATGGAATTCCAATTATCAAACAAGAATGATTATCTAGGTTGAAATAGCAATTAACGTAAAGTATGTATACACTCTATTGAGGCAATAGTATATCTAATTAGGCGAATACCACCTGTCAATATATAATGTAACCCATTCAAAATTATTAAGTATAGTTATTACTAAAGTTTAGGATATTGTCATTCTTTAGTGCCAAAGCGTTTATTTTTCTAATACCTAGATCCTACTTCAACTATCATTCCTTTATATAATTCCTAATATTGAATCTATGGTAATCAGGCATAAACTCAACAATTGAAAACTAGATAATAAATTCAACTAACCAATAATCAAATCATATATTAATAATTGAGAAATATATATATATATATATATACAAGTAGTTATATCCCTAATCCTAAATAGGATTTCTAGCCACTAAAAATGATGAAAAATAGAACATAAACACATAATTATCAATATAGAAAAGAAGATTAGGAGGTAAGAAGTAGAGAAGATATATAGCACCAAATCTTCCTATAATGCTTAAGAAGCATAAAACTATGAAAAGACTCAAAACTCTGTTAGAAATTCCCTACATTCATTCTAATACAAGCATTTATAGTCAAGTTTACAAAAATAGAGTTTTAGAAGGTTAATTTGAACTTAAAAACCGTGCATTTTTATAACTTATGTTTGAGAATTGTTGTTAGACTAAAACTAGATTGACGTCAATCTTATTCTAGAACTTACGAGTACAAGTGTAAACGATGCCTAATACCAAGTTGTAATCGGCATCACTTTTATGTTATTTCTCTTTATAAATTCAAAATGAGTATGGCATTAATTTAGGATCAACTCTGACATCAATTTTGATCTGATTTTACAAACTTTCCCACTTTTAACATCTTTGAGTTAGAATTGACTCTCAAGGTCTTGTACAAAGTTGTTATCCATCTTTCAAATGGCTCCAAAATCTCTTTAAATGGACAACTTTAGAGAAACCATACTAAATCTCATGTTATCTTCTCAAATTCATCACCTACAAGAAAATGAACTATACATAGAAAATATAATATAATCCATATCAATAAGTTATAAAAGTGTCAAATATCAAGTAAATTAACCCTAAATAATATATAAAAATATGAACCTATCATGATCTTTGAATTAATATGACTATTAACACCTACACATGTGACTTTTTTTCATGTGGCATTTCTATATAAGACCAATAAGACCCATCCCCTAGATACACAACCTACTATATTAAATATCAAAACCATTTTCCGTTTTAAAAAAAAACTAATCATCCATTTCTTTTACCCATAAAAACTCGAATACCTTTTCCAATCACAAAACTAAACTTTTTTTCATTTCTTTTCTCTTTTCTTAAAATTCTCATTCTTAAATCTTGCAATTGTCATCTCATCCTTCATTTAGCATAAAGATCACTTCTTTTCAGCTTCTATTATGTAAAAGATCTAAGTTTGACAATCACATCTCAATGCTTTATATCTTAAAATATTGTGTAACATTAGCTGTGAAGCTTCTATCACCATACTAACTGAATACCTAGCTAAAATAGATATTTGTAGCTTAATTGAACAAAAATCTTGTAATCTTTAACAAATTAATTATAAATTTTCCTTAAAATATTTCCGTATAGACTTCTATTCTAGTTTATTTTATACTAACTCTAAGTTTTCTTTGTGTATATATATTTACTTTATCATCCTTCATCACTAAATTTGTTTTTGAAAACCTAATAGTTGCTACTTTTAGCATTGTTTTCATAAACTTGTGTTCTTACTTGAGTACCCTAGGTAGGTAATATGACCTTAAAAAATATAACCACCCTAAAAAATTCACCATTAGAATTACAAAAATACAACTAAGAGAAGTATAACCTTCATCTTACAGTTTTTGCAACTTACAAGGAGATCAGAATTAAGAAAACTAGAAGTATTAAAACATTTGAAAAACTAGGATTGTGACACTTGAAAAATAAAGGTGTATAAACTATAAATGATCCTTACATTAAGTCACCTCACTCTATTAGACAATTGTCTTACCTCAAAGGTGTAGTTGACTCACCTAACTACTAATACTAGTTGTGCATCAATTTAAGTATCTATGCTCTGGGAGAGTTGTTTCCTTTCTTTGGGATTGTTAGCTCTCCTTGTTAAACCAACTGTACACTCTTGATCATTTGTGTTATAGGTGATTTACCTCTTTTTATTAAGTTAGTTTTCTTACCTTCAAAACACAATTATCTTACCTAAATATATGAATTATATCACTCTTAGGCATCTTTAGTCTGAGTTATCTCACTCTAACATGATGGTTGCCTCACCTTGAAGACAAAGTTTGTCTCACTTAACTAAATCAATTATATTGTTTTAAGTCTTTGTGTCATATGGGAGTTGCCTCACCTTGATGATTCAAGTTTCTCATCTATTTAGACTAGTAGCATCGCTATTGAGCATCTAATAACATATAAATAAACGAGAGGGGAGAGCAAGAGAAAGAGAAAGAGAAAGAGCGAGGAGAGAAAAAAGAGTGAGAGAAAAAGAAGCAAAGACAAGTTTTCAATTACAATGCCCAAATCCGCCTTCCCTCCCGTCCCTCCTTACTTGGTTTCAAAGAGCTTCAAATACCCGCACTTTAAACCTTCTCTCAATCCTACTCTCTACAGCCGTTTACCACATTTGGTCTGAACGAAATGCTATAACCTTTAAAGATGCAGCCAAGGATATTGGGAGTGTGTACCTCGGAGTAATCTCCCAAGTTCAGGAACATCAAGCCCAAATACAGAGAGGAGGTAATTAAATGGGTGCCTTTTTTACTAATCTTTCTTTGCAGGTTTGCTAGTATAAGGAACACAATAAGTTCGATCGCGGGGGTCTCCAATTGGTAGCGGACAGGAGACAATCTCCAACACTCTAAATTCTTCAAACCTCACTGCACCAAGAGAACAGAGGCAATAAACATCATGTTCTATTCTGCATAAGTCATTATGGTATGTTTGTGTTGATCTTGAGTGGCCTGAGTCTATGCCTCGTTGTGGTTGAATAGTAAGATGGATTGTGGTTATGCTTTGCTGAGGTGAAATGAATTTATTTTGCGGCAAGTGTGGGAGTGCTTTCGTCCCCCACCTTGTAGGTGAGCGCTAGATAAGTCTTGGAGTTCCTTGTACTCCATCGTTGTGCATAACTCTTATTTTTGTATAAAATCTACTGAATTATCAAAAAAAAAGGACAAGTTTTAAAAGTTACATTAAAAAAAAGAGAGATGAAAAAGAAAGGAAGATAAAAGAGAAAGAAACAATCATAAGTAGTAAGAATAAATAAAGAGCAAGATAGCAAGAGAAGATATAATTTTTAAAAATCAGGTAAAAAACAAAGGAATGAGAAAAAGAAAAAGAAAAAATTTATCAATAGTAAAAAAATTAAAGTAAGAAAAAAATGAATTTTAAATTATAAAAAAGAGAAATAAAAGAAATAAAAAGTTATTAACAAGAAAGAGATGATATATATATAAGAAATAGTAATATTAGAAATAATTTCATTTTTGATAATCTCATTTAAGTAATATTAAAACGGTCGAAATTCTCTTTACTTAGTAAATATGAGTTCTCATTACACTTCTCATTGTTCCACTTCCACATCAACCTGACACATTTAGGATTTACTTTTCATATGCTCTTGTAAGAGAATTGAAGGCAAGGTGACAAGAAAAGGTCTTCACTCACCATCAACATTAGTTGACATCTTTTTATTCTTTGCTTACGTTAAAGAAAGTGAAGAGGAAGATTAAACAACCACTCTTGGTTATTGGCTCAAAAGCCGAGCGGAGATGTACAGATTCGAGCTGAGGCGTGCATACTAGTTGGAGGCCACTGCCTGCACCAAGGCGAGCGAAAACATGAAACATATATGAACTTCAGTACAATCAACTTCTATTTAGCCAAGTGTTCAAACATTGCTACGCTTTTCATCGACAAAAAATGTCGGAAGAACGAGTAAATGATCACAAGGTCCCTCGAAACTTGTGTGACCTCATGAGCATTAGTACAGAGAAAAGCTCTAGGGGAAACACATACTTCATATGATTCAGCATTTGGAATCCATAAAGACGAGAGAGAAGCATCCAGCGTCTGTACAGCAATACTCTTACTTGAGGCTTACGCTTTACATAAATATAGTTACAACGCCTAGTCTTACACACAAAGGCAGGGATGTTAATATCATACTTCTTCATCAGGCAGATGTTACTGCAGCTATGAATGTGCCAGTCCATTCCAAGAAGTTTCAAAATCAAAGTACAACGTACCTGCATCAACTGCAGGAGGGCCTGTGGAAATAACGTTAAGATTTGAACCTTCTAAAACCAATGGAACAGATTGATTTAAAACCCAGCTATCATGTTCACGATCACTGTTTTCAACTTGAGTTTCTCCACTAAACAGGGAACTATACTGCCTGACAGTCGTTGGCTCATTGCTGGCTATAATGCTGTAAAGCATGCTATCTTCAAATGGTGTTTGCTGATCGGTCTGATTTAAGTTGTTAGCCCAACTGAAAACATCATCAGTTAACTTTAACTCCATGATATTTTGACTTCTGTTCCAAAATCGTGATAAATCCTTGCCTTCATTTGTTTGAGGAATAGGTTGATTGGACACTTGGGGTAGGAAAGGCATCGGATTTACTGGGCCATTTACCACATTGGGTGGGGACAACTCTGGATATACATGTGAATCTAAGCTCATATTGGCAAATTGATCCTGCTGCCCTGCAGGATTTTGGTTCCTCGATTTGGCTATTGAAGCACGATTTCTAGCAGCGTATGATGGACAAGGGCAATTCATGCTATTTGATGAGCTGTACGCAGGACGATTTAATGTCAAAGCACCCCGGATAATTCCTGGCCTTTTAAACATGGTATTAGTTGGGGTAGACAGTAACCCAGAATTAGCAACAGCAGGCCTTCTACTCCGATTCTGTACTCCAAGACCCCGATTTGGAACTCTATGAGGAAGATTATCATTTTGTCTCTGTACATTTGAGCAAGCACGGATTGATTTATGTCTTGGGAGTTGATTCCTTGAGAGCGAATTGGTTCTCAGTTGCATATTGTCAACTGGTACTACTTGATTAACCTCAAACACTGACTCAGATCGAGAAGTGTCAAGAAAATTTGAAACTAATAATTGAGCATCCTTTCTCATCCTGAAATTTTCCCGCTGAATTTTCCACATCTGCTGTTTATCGGTGGCGTGACAATGATCAAAACTGGAGAGACCTGTACCCCAGTATGTGCATGGTGCAACAGAGTCACAGACATAACAGTGACACTGCATTTGAAAAAGTACAGAGATGAATGTGAAAGAACAGATGCTGATACTTTAGGCCAGGACTTCAGAAAAACAGAAATTACCAGGACACAGTGTGTTTCATGTGGAGTAGAACTGAAAGGAAATTTAGCACAAAGATGGCGTGAATGAGGATAGTCTCGGCAAGCAACCTGGAAAAGAAACACAAACAGCATCATTATAACGGTAAGAATAGTGTGTCAATATCTTGCAATCCAAAAGAACAAAAAAAAAAAGGATTTGAGGCGTTATATTTAGCCTCAGTATATGACGTTAAAGATATAGCAGCTACAGCATGCCCAAGCACAGAAGATAATCATCACACAGACCTAAAAAATCTCAACTTCATATGATATTCCAAAGATCTCAGATATCAGTAGCACAAGTAAGGAGCCTCTTAATTACATTACACAGTTATCGCATCCCTCGATTCAGGATGCGGATCATTATCCTGGCATATCATGGTCCAACAGATAGAAGAATCATTACACACAACTTAGCAAAACCAGCTAAAAATAAGCTACGACTAAACTATCCCAAGTTCCCAAACCCCAATTCAACAAATCATCTGTAACTATTCATCCTCAACCCCAGCAGCTAAAGAGACGGACAGCTCCAAAATTCCCAAATTTATTTTCAATCATCTTATCAAAAAGCTACATTCTAAAAATAACAATGGTTTGACTGGCACATTACCATAAGATCAACACATTCAAAAGAACATCACAACACACCATTAAACTCTAAAAGGAATCTGAAACATGCTCAAATACTCAGACACAAGAACTCGCACCTGCCCTTTTTGTCCAACAATAAGCAAGTCATCGCCGTCACTATCGGCGTCGTTGGCGATGGCCACAGGAATATCAGGGTCCCTGTCCAAAACCACGCAATCATCATCAGTACCAACATTCACCGCCTTCAAAGACTTGGGCTTTGACTTTGGTTTAGGAGGATTATATTCCCCAACAATCACAACATCATCAGAGTCGTCCGATTTCGGATGAAGGAACTCCTTCAACCAAAAGAGACTATCTTCGCCAACTCTGGGATCGTCGAATGGCGGCTCCTCATCGGAGCTGATGTCAAATATCGGGGGATCAGAAGAGGCCATAAGAGTATGGAAACGATTAAAAAATAAAAAAAGTTGAGCCTCCGAGTTTTAACCATCCATTGCCAAGGGGTGTACTGAAAAAGAAAACGAGGGTTTCAAGGAAAAAGTGAATTAGAGGGGTAAAAGGGTCAAAAATAAACTATAAAACTTAAAGCAAAAATTCAATTTATATGAAACTATGGACTTAGAGTTGAATATAATTTTTATTTTAATTACAGACTTGAAATTTTTAATAAGTTTCACATTAATACCTTCTTTATAACAAAAAAAAAGATTGGGCTAATGATCGTTATCGGGCCGAAAGAAGCTCAAGATCATTCTGAGTGACTTTTTGAAAACAGATGTCAAATATTGAGGAGTCCATAAGAGGATGGAAACAATTTTAAAAAAAAAACTTGAGTTTCCGAGTTCTAACCATACCTATCACACTTTTATTGAAGCAGAAAATGTGGGTTTCAAGCGAGGTGACGTAAAAGTGAAATTAGAGGGTTAAAAATAAACTCTAACACTTTTATTAAAATTCAATTTATATGAAACTATGGACTTGAGCTTTAATAGTTGTGAAATGTTTAATATAATTTTTATTTTAATTCTCCAACTTGAAAATTTTAATAAGCTTTTGTACTGTAGCACATCAATACATTCTTTTTAAAAAAAAAGTTGGGTTAGAAGAGGCTTTGGATAATTCCGAGTATCCTTCTTCAGACTTTGTGAAAATAGATTTGCTTAAAATTTTAAGAAATTAGTGATAACATCTATTTTTTCAACTCTAAGACTTAGTGTTGATTTTTATTGTTAATTGAGAAAAATAACTACCACGACTATTTTATCTTTACATTAATTGGCTTTATACAGTCCTTTTTAAGAAAGGAGGAGTCCAATTTGGTTGGGTGAATGGTTATTAAAGCTTTACCATAGAGTGACTTTAGCATGAGATCGTGGATATAGAAAGATTTTGCTGGAATCGGATTCGCTAAAAGCTATCAAGTTAATTACCTAAGAATGCTCTCATCTCATCCTTATTTGACAATTGCTGAAAATATTTTGTTGTATCTAAGGAAGGACTAAGCCTGTTCTATTGCTCATACCTGGAGAGAAGGCAACCAATGTGCTAATTATCTAACGAAATTAGGATCTTCATCTTCGCAGCATTGGCATCTGTGGGAGATCCCTGTTATGGGTATTCAACAATTTCTACAAAATGATGTTTTATCTGTGGTGCTTTTGAGGCCATAGGCTTCCTTGTTGTTTATCCTCTTCACCAAAAAAAAAAAAAAAAAAGAAAAGAAAGACAAGAGCCAAGTATGATTCCATACCTATCACACTTCTTTCCGTGTAATGGCAAATAATATCTGATTTTGGTGGGCTTCGTTTTTAGTTAATTATGTTCTATCTTAATATTTAGGATTTTGTTGAGGTACTTTTACTAATTTTTGCAAGTCAAGGTAGACAATCTTGTCGTTAGTTCAATTTTATGTATGTGATGTTGTTTGAGGGTATCGCCAGTATTTGTGGTGTGAGTCCCCTCCTAGAACAAATTTGGAGTATTACTAATCCAAATCTTTTCCTTTTTCTCCTTTTTCTTAATGCCAATCATGTTTCAATATATACGTGTGACTAAGTGAATGGATTGTTGTATCAGTCAAATTTTATCTTTGATTCTCTAAATTATAGACACAAGTGATATGAGGGGTAATCAACTTCCCTATTTGTAAGAAGGCAATCATGCAACAATATCCACTACAAGAGTTAAGGCATTTAATAACAACTTTTTTGTTATTAAATATCATTTCGTCAAAGATATGAGATTTTTGTGATAAAATAATTGATTGACACTATTGTTTGGATTAATTATGATGAGTTATTTTTTGTTACTAATACAATGGTAATTGTGACAATTTAGTATCTTTCACAATTAAATTGTCACTGTTGATATATTAATAGTGTCCAAATTTCTTTTACCATTAAGTTTTGTTACTAAAAGTATATGCAATTTGATGCTAAAATAATTTTGGCAGAAATGAATTGTAATTGTGACAAAAAATATATTTGTCACTAATATTTTCTATTTGTTGTAACAAAAAATAGTTTAGTCACTAATATTTTTCTCTTGCTTTGACAAAACGGTTTACTGTCACATCATATTTTACATTTTATGAAGAAAACTTTCATCAATAAAAATTCAATTAGTTAGTATCTACTTATTATTGTCATAAAAAATACCACTATGGTCACGCTATTCATAATTTAGTAACAACTTTTTTTTTACTAATTATCATTTCGTAACAGGAATGAGATTTTTGGTGACAAACTAATTGATTGACACTACTTTTTGGATTAACTGTAATGATTTATTTATTTTCTCACTAATACAATGGCAATTGTGACAATTTAGTATTTTTACAATTAAATTGTCACTATTAATATATTAATAGTGTCAAAGTTTCTTTTATCTCTAAGTTCTGTCACTAAAAGCATATGCAATTTGGCGCTAAAGTAATTTTGGCGGGAATGAATTGTAATTGTGACAAAACATATATTGGTCACTAATATTTTCTTTTTGTTGTGAGAAAACATAGTTTGGTCACTAATATTTTTTACTTGCTATGACGAAACGGTTTACCGTTATATGATATTTTACTTTTTATGATGAAAACTTTTGTTAATGAAAATTCAATTAGTTAGTGTCTACTTAATATTGTCATAAAAACGGAACTATCACTATGGTCACTAGTATTCGTAATTTTTGTGACAAGAAATTTTGTTGTCACTTATCATCAATTTTTTGTTAAAAAGGTTATTGTTAATATAAATGTAACAAATTAATAATAAATATTTCTTGTTATAATAACATATTAAAATTAACCATTCTAATGATTAATTTTGCCATTATTGTATGAATTTCAGGAACTAAAAACTACTTGTCACGGTTTTTTCTTTAATATTATTATTTTCATACAAATTTAAATATTTTCTTATAAATTACATATATTGATAATCCACAAGTAATATTTTACATATCAATAGATATTTTCTAAACATAATTTTGAAATTTCTTCAAAATAAAAATAAAAATAAATAAATGTTTCAATAAAATGAAAATCTTGTTCAAAAATATTAAGTAAAACTCTTAACCTATTCAAAATTTTAAAACAAAGTTCTTATCAATACTCAAATCATTGTTATGGTCATCTTCCTCATTTTCACGTATTGAATTTGTCTCATCCATTCATAAAAATAAATAATTAAAATGACATTGATTTAATTCAAAATTTGATTATATCAAAATTGGACTATCAAGTCAAGTCCTAATCATCTTTCAATTAAGCATGGTTTTAAATTCGTCGTATCATATTTGGGTTTAAGTTGTTTTTCTTTTAATATAGGAATAAATTTTATAAGAAGTAAAATCGCAAGTTTTGGAGATACTATCCTTTTGAAAAGCGAAAATTACTTTAGAATTTAAAAAATTTTATATATTGAATTTATTTTAAGTTATTTATTTTAAATATATAATGAATTAAATGTATATTAAATATTTAATTCATAGAATCTCTAAGAAAAATTCGTGAACAATATAACATTAATGTACCTTTAAAATTAAAAAAATCCCTTGAAAATCTTGACAATGTATATTGCATCGATTTTCAAAAATTGATGGCTATAAAAAACTAGCTGGGATCGGGCTACCCATTTAAAACTGAGGCAATACCGTAGGATGATGCGTATCACCGCACCTAACAACTCACAACATTTTTTTTGGTCTCTCAGGAGGTGTCCACTGGGACGAAGCCGGTGACTAATCCCCCTTCGCGGTGTGATACATCCCAAGGGGGCAGCCGCTGGCCCAGGAGTTTGCTGCATTCCCAAGGGCAAGGATCGAACCTGGAACCTCTTGGTTAAGCGACGAGGGTATGTGCCACCCATGCTAACCCACTAGGTTTAACAACTCACAACATTTGGAATTGGTGTTTGATAGCCTTTAACTACGGTTTCATTAAGAGCTGTAACCACCAAGTGGCGCTACTTTTTGAAGGTAGGGTCTCATGCACTTATGTCTTTTTAGTTTATGTCATTCCATAACATCAACAAGCTGAAACGAACATTACAAAAAAGAGCGTATCAGTTATTTACCCAACAAGATCTTTATAAAAACCTATTTCAATTGTTCGGTTATTAGCTGATTAGGCTGGCTGATTTAACCCAATCAACTTATTTTGGATAACTCTTGTGGAAGAGCGTTTCAAGACAATAGCTGAATTTTTTTTAACGTCAATTTTGCCCGTCTCATTTATCTCGTTTTCTCTATATTCTTCTTCACTCTTTCTTTGCATCTCTCACGTCTACCAGATTGCTACCATGTTAGCATTCGCTTTTAGCATTTGTTTGGATTGAAGGAAAGCAAGAGAAAAGAAAGGAAGAGAATTACATTTCTCTTGATTTCCATTGTTT
>JANZLH020000156.1:3556446-3578449 GCA_026770325.2 Erythroxylum fimbriatum | reverse complement strand
AACCAAACTTGATTTAATACTAGCCTTAGCATAACTCAAATTCAATTCACTAATCTAACAAGACCACAAACTTAAAAATCATGCCTCAAAATAAATAAAACAGGTTTGGGGTCCAACATTGACGTTCCAGTTGCTCCTCTATATCAAACAACATACACATATATCACAATTTGTATAATCATAAGTGTTTAATAATGCACATGTATGAAATAAAATATGTACAATGCATGTTCATGACAATCCTGAGTATCTTTCCATCAATTTCATCATAAAAACATTTTCATATCAAAACTCATCTAAGTATAATTTATACTTAGGTTTAAGTCTCACTAAAACCATTAAAATCTCTATTCTTTTCTCATTGACTCACTTCAAAATTTTCCAAGTCACACTTTCTGGTCTACTGTTCACATTTAATTAGAAAGTATAACTTAAGTAATCTAGTCATACTCTCTTATAGAAAAGTGTTCCTCTATATCTAATGTTTATATTGACACCAAAATCACTCAATTTGGTTCAGTAATTTGGAAGATATATCTCAAACATTTTTGGCCTACTCTTATCCAAAACAATAGACTATAACACAACTTCCAGCCAGAAATTAAATATCTTAGAGACTGTATCATAATTCGAATTCTTTATATTAATTGTAGCCTATTACTCTAGTTTATTCCAAATTAAAAATCATCTCATTTGGAATCCTATAGATCCAGATATAGTCAAAAGACTGAAGTATGTTTAGTAAATTAATCCTATCAATTATCATACTTCAGAATAGTCACATTTTCATCTTAAATTCACCAACAAAATCAATTCAGAAAGCTATGATTTTTGGTGGAGATGTAATTCAATGTCTTATGAATCTATTGGTTCAAGAATTAAGTCATTTGGACATTGGGTGAAGAAGTTATAGCAAAATGATTGAAGGATGTTCAACAAAAATCCCTTTAGAATAGTTAGATGAAAGTTGCGATCGTGGAGTTTCACCTAACCCGCGAAAGTCGCTATCATACTTTTCCATCATCTTCTTCACCGATCCTTTTTCAGTTCCTCCATAAATTTTTTTCATTTCCAGCCTTTCTAATTCTTTCCAACTCATCTATTTAACATTTCCAAAAACCAAATACAATCTTTACACATCTAGATTCAAATTTATCAATCCAACTCCAAAAATCCGAATCTCCACATTGTCTATCTCTCTACTATAAATTTCAATTTTTTTGGATTTTCATCCAAACCAGCTCCAATCCAGAATAGAAGATATATATATATATATATATATATATATTCCATCCATAAGTAGCTGACAACCACTATCGGTATAAAAACAACCAAAATCAAGTCCATAAAGTTTTCAGTTATTCATTTGCTATCAACTCTCAAAATCGTGATCGTGATCGTGATGATGTAATGTGCATCGTGATTTTTGGTGGAGATTTTTGGTGGAGATGTAATGTGCATGATCGTGATTTTCACCAATGTCGTTATCATGTTTGTGAACTACCGAAGTCGCACGACAGTGTAACTCCACTCCTTCTTCACCGAAACTAAACTTCTAAACTCCATAACTTTTGATCCAGAACTCCTAAATTTACAAACTTTATATCCAGAACTCCTAAATTTACAAACTTTATATCAAGAAAGATCTACAACTTCTATGAAGGCCATTTTGTCAAAATCTATCTAGATCAGTACAGAAAATTCATAGAAGTTTAAATTCAAAAATTCGACTCTTTTACTATTCATTCCCAGAAATTTCCAAACTTCCATTTTTTCAAAATCCAACACTTCAAATTTTAACCTACTCCATTTCACTTAATTTATTCACCATAAATTCACACTACCTCTAAAAATGCAAATTTAACTAAGTTTACTCGAAATCATTAAAAAAACAAATATCAAAAGTTGACTCTTCATGCTCTGCCACCATTTATCAATCTCTGTATTTTCTACTTTTATTCACATTCACTATTTTCTAGTCAACTTTCATTCATACACTCATTCCCATCTCAGACTATCATTTTACAACAACTTTTCAACTCAAAAATCATTTTCTTGATCATCTATAAAACTCTCACCTATTCACGTATACACACACACACACACACACATATACATGCACAGTGAAGAAACAGAGCATATATCTGCATATACTATAATTTTCTACATTAACCTCATACACCATTTTATTGCTATATCTAACTCCAAAAATTATTTTTACATCACCTGATCACTAAAAATCCATCAAAACTAAATTAACACTATAACCAAAATTTTCATCTCATCAACACAGTATTCATGAATATATACACGTAAATGTCATTTTCCATGCAGATGACAGCAATTCATCAAATTTATTTCATAAATCCCCAACTCTAAAGGATTTATTCGCTAGTTACTTGTTGAAAACTTCAAAATATTCAATTATCTTTAAGCACTAAACTCAATGCAAAAATCACGTATTCACTGAATAAAAAGACCAACTTTTAGTTTTTCTTAGGGTAGAAAACACAAATAGCAAAGTGATTTTGGTATAGGAAAAAGAAAAGCAAAGAAATCCCTTAGAAGGAGTTTGATGAAAAACTTTGTGTATTGGGAGGAAATTTGAAGAAGGTGTTTAAGAAGAAGGTAACTGGACAAAACTTAACTTTTCAACTCTCAGAGAACAGTAACCTACTTCTCTAACAAAAGTATAAAAAGCATCTTAACTAAGTCATTGACACTTGTCACTTTCCTACTATCTAAGCTCTAACCAAGTTCCTTTATGACTAATTCCTTTAATACATATCTTTACAATCCAATGATCTCCAAATATCCCTTTTGATTCCTTGTTCCCTATTTTTCATACAAATCCAAAATTTCCGAAAATAAATCCTAAATTCACCAAAATTCAAAAAATACAACAATTCCACTAATCAATAATATTTTCAATATGAATAAATTCAATTTCTAAAAAATAACCAAAAACCACAACTCAGTCCAATTATACCTGGAATTATTCATGAATGCATGTATAATCATTTTCATGTGCAACAACTTCATTATTCATGTGTATGTCTATGAAATATTATGCATGAGCATGCAAATGCATTTCTAAGCTCTCATTAATCACTCATATTTATTATTCTAACCTTCCCACAGGTAATGGGATGTTACATCATTAGTGTTAAAAAACCTTAAAACTATAAAGAAGTTGACAAATAAGTTTATTGTTAGCCGTCAAAGTCCCTTATAAATAAACCTAATAATAGAATTTATAGTTAGATTTATAAAAATAAAGTCTTAGAATTAAAAAAATTAATAGTTAGATTTATAAAAAAATTCATAGAATGCTTAAACTTATGATTTAATGTGTCCAAAAAAATTATGCATGAAAACTAGTGCCAAATCTGCATCCACATAGGCATTCATCTTGTTTTGAAACTTTTACTCATCATAAAATAGTGCGTAACTGGTGCTAGTCTTATTTTATTTCTCACCCTTGTGAACCTCGCTAAAGAATAAATTAAGAGGTTATGAGGAATGTTCCATATTCTAGTACGGTTGATAGCCTAATGTATGCTCGGCTATGTACTAGGCATGACATTGCATTCACCATTTGATTGTTTGGTAAATATCTGTTTAATATAGGTGTTGACCATTGGAATGCAGTCTAGCTAGCGTTGAGATACTAAAGCGAATTAAGGATTATATGTTGACATATAATACAGTCAACAAACTAAACCTCATAGGAAATTCAGATTAAGATTTTAGTTATGTGTCCGGATGATCGAAAGTCCACTTAAGATTACAGTTTTAAGTTTGCAGATGATAAAATGTCGTGGAAGTGTGTTAAAAAGACACAGGTAACTTCCTCAACTATACATGCAGAGTGCATGCTATGTGGCTGCTTCACCGACGGTTTAGCTCAGAAACTTAATTTCTGAGTTGTCTGTGGTTGATTCAGTAGCTAAACCCATTGGTTGTATTGTGGTAATCTTCTTGCAGTGTTATTTAACAACAAAAAAGAATATCACAGGGTCTTAGCATTTAAAGGTCAATTATTTGGCCTAAAGGTGTTGATATAAAAGGTGACATTAAGGTTTGGAGCTTTTAAAGACTGAGGAACTGTAAGTCAATCCTTTAACTTAAGGACTTCGCCCACTTGTGTTTGTGATATAAGTATACAATATAGGTATTTTGATGTCCTTAGACACTGTTATTAGTGGATCGTTATGTTTGCTCTATGTACATATGTACATTTTATGTGTTATGACAGTATGATGGTTCATCAATAGAGATGATCATGTCATAATACGTATGAAAGTCTTAAGATTTGTGTCGATCTTAAGCATTTAAAGGTCATTGGGCATATATACAGATTGACCTTGTGCCTATGTCATTTAGACACATACATTTTTAGTACGGGTATCCATGAATTTGACATGACATAAAGGGATATAAGTTTTCAATCTGATAAAGGTTATCTAATACAGTTTAGCATTCAGTTGGAGAATATAAAGGTTTTCTCTAATGCGGCTTAGCATTTGGTATGAGGAAACAAGTTTTTCTCTAATGATGTTTATCATTCAGTGAGAGAAAACAAGATTTCTCTAATGCAGTTTAGCATGTGCGGTTTAACATATAGTTGGAAGAATCGAGACCTACAAATGAAGATGATATAATTTAGATCATAAAGATATCATCCTAGTTTGTCATACTCCATTTTTCCATTCATGTTATTGGGGTATTAGGTATACGTAATCGTATTGGATCTATGTTGCACATGACATATGCATTTGATACTTTTTGATCTCGAATGCCTTGCAGGACAGAATGATGGACTTTCATATCTTTGGATCAAGTGTTTTGTTATTAAACCTAGTCAACTAATTCAGTCGCGTGGCTTAACCGAATTTTTAAAATGTTTTAAGCTAGAGTGAAAACTGCAATTAATGATTGTCCAAAAGGGAGAATGTTGGACAATTTTGTCCTTTCTCATAAAGTTGGACAACTATTAATTGCATTTTTTAGTTTTTCAATAAATTATCAGTTAAGTTACGTAATTTGATCCAGATAATAATAATAAAATGACCCAATAAATGATCTAAATCAATGGGTCGAAGTCCAGGTAAAAAATGGATCCTAATTAGTGTGGACCGAACTCATATCGGCTTTGTGATAGGGAAGCCCAATATGGAACCTATATGTAGATTAAGGTCTCCTGTAGTTGCTCAAATCAATCGTAAGCATAAGGATTCTCTGACCCGTTAAGAGAGCATACTTATTGATAAAACTGTAGAAAGACCTAAATCTCGTGTTGGGAAACACTTTCTATAAATGTCCTAGGAGATTTGTGATCGTTTGGAGCTCGGAAACGACATTAGAATTAGAGATGGAACCAAAATCAGGTATTCTGATTTATCTTCGTTTTTAATCATTTCATGTTTGATCCTGAGTACGTAATAAGGTTTATACTACGTATTACAGGATTATGTAAGATGTCTCTTGTAAGACAATATGATAAAAGGTTTTATAAGCAACTAAATGTAAATTGTCTTCTATCTTTTGTCAATTCTTGTATTTAAAAATTGAGTTAATATTTTGAATAACTATAATTAACCCTTTGACCCCTGATCAAAATTCTAGTTGATCTTAATATAAAGTACTCAAGCATTCAATATGACATTCCCAATTAGTTAAATTACCTTTTTTTTTCAAGATTAAAACAATATCTTTTGGGGGCTCGAATCTCTAAATAGAGGTGCTACAATTTACAGTCCAACATCCGCCGGACCCGCAAACCTGAACTTAGGATCAAGACGTGTAATGCGTACAGATCGGTCTTTGGTAGAAACCTCTTAACCCAAAAATTCCAGGTAAACTCATCATGCCGACGACTCCAAGAGGATGGTATGCGAATTCCTGAAGTGCAATTAGACGTGCGTAGTTCTCTCTGAGCTCCGATCCCTGAACTTCTCTTACTGTAAGTTGGGTAATATAATAGTATGTGGGCACTAGTAAGTTCTAAGTACTATACTTGATAGTGAAAGGTGGTCGAGAGAGTAATGCCGAGGCCTTGGTTTCTAGTTTTTCTGGTATTGTTGATTGTATTCACTTCCCAGCTTGAGTGGAAAGAGCAACTGGGAGAAGATGTTGAAGCAACTTCGAGCATTTCCCGGAATGAGAAAATGGGTTTCAAGCGAGAAGCTGTTAAAGAAAAGGTTTGATTTTATTTGTTGTAAGATTCGATTTTTCCACATGGGTTATTTGAATTGAGGTTAAAGAAATTGTTTATGGATTAATTTTGGGGATGGGACTAGAGTACAGAGTATAATCAAGTAGTCTATATGGGTTGATCATCGGGCATTTTGAGCAACGTTTAGATTTGGCCAGAATATTGCTAGTCATATAGATATGTTTAACAATTATATATATATATATATATAATAGCACCTAAAAATATAGTAAGTCTCTTTGCATAATGAAACTACTCATTATGCTTTTCTTTTTGAGCTGGATGAGTTATGCAAAAGAGATTATTATTTTTAAGTGCTTTCTATTTCACAACCAAAGAAGACTTGAGCTCCAATTGTTCAACAACTAGTTGATTCTATTAAGCTTTGGTATACTGGCTACTCTACATTTTGCTTCAAACAATAGTTGTTGGATCAAACCACTAAGACTAGTAATTTCCCATTACGAACTATCTGTAATTTCTCCCCTTCAATATAAAGATCTGAGCACCACATGGGCCTTACAATAATGGAGTCATTCAGCTGCTCTTTTTCTGCAAATGCATCTTTACCCAGCATAATTCCTCATCCCAATTCTCAGCTGTCAATGAAGACCACATTGCTATAGTAATCCTTGTCAAATTTGTTTGCTTTCACTGTCAAAATTTCCACAGTATCCCCTAGTGCTCATCTTGGTTGCGGATAAAGATGACAAACAATTCTTTGCTTATCATTCTTGCAATTTTCATTCTTTTAAGTATTTTAAGGATTCGGCGAAGTACAATACATGCTCTTCTATTAGCTCATTAACAGTTTACTTGTTTATCCTACATCTCTTTGATTGTTAGTAAAGCTTTCTGATGAGACTAGAAGTCCTATGTCTTGGATTTGCTTCATTTTCATTGTGCTTTCTGAAGCAAGTTTCACCCTATTATTCCATTCTTCACTCATTTCTTCAAGTCCACAAGGTTTCCTTCTTTCCTTGTTTGATTCATTGGCATCTGTTTAGTAAGCAATTTCTTTTTGGTTCATTGATCCAAACAAGAAACTTGATCCATTGAAGCTGATTGTTTCATCCAAAATCTGATTCCACGTTCAATAACTACCATAATGTTACCTAGATGGTTAGTTGTTTGATACTCTCATGTTTCTACCATTGGGGTTGTGTTTTCCAATATCCATCTAAAATGCTGGTGTTGTGTCGGGTATCTGCAAATTCTCAAGATTTTTTCATTTCCATTATGCTTTGGATGCTAATGTGACTCACTAGTAACTATACTGCAGATCATGCTCACTCAAGAAAAGAGAATTCAGAAACTTAAGCTGCTTGTCAAGAATCTTCAGGAGCAGCTGATACTGTGTAGGGGTGAAAACTCTGTTGTCAATGGTACCACAATCCCTTTAAGTGATCGTTCAAATGAGCTTGAGCAGTAGCCGATATTGGAGGACTAGATTTATTGTCAGTTTTGACATCAATATAATTGGTATGTACAAGTTGTTAGAGCTCTTTTTTGTGCCGAAGGAATTTTATCTCATCATTGGGTTAGTGAACTGAAAACATTGCTACTTTTTCTTGTACCTATAGTGATATGCTATGCAAATTTCTGCCATTGCCTGATGCATGTGGCAATAGCCTACCTCAGTCTGTTCAGAAATTAAAATCGTGAGAAATATATTATTGTGGATAATTGATGGCTTGGAATGGAAAGACCAAGATTTATTCAAATGAAAAATGACTTTTATTATACTATAAATTAAGACGCTTAAGAATATTTAGTTGCAGCAAAGGTGTCCTAAGTGAAATCCGTTGTATGCCTTTATTGTATGCTATTGCGATTCTAAATGCAAATGGACTCACGCATGATTGTTGACGGAGCATATGGTACTATATACCTAGTAACTTGAAACTCTCAGTTTTACTAGCAGCAAAGATGGTGGGGGGATTGGGTGGAACTTGGGGATAGGTATGGCTACCCTATTTGTATGTAAATGAAAAGGAAGAATTCAACAGCCATGATTATTAGCTATCCAGTTTGCATTAACACATTGTTAGAGACCACCTGCTCTAACACTAAACCAATCCAAACAATACTGCCCTGCACTATAATCAACACTCAACAGTCACAGAACAAACACACACAGCAGCAGTAAAATGAGAACAGATATAGAATAGAGATGAATATAGATGAATATTGATGAATGAGATTTGATAACTATTATTCCCTAGCTAGGCTTTGAGGGCTAGCTGAACCTCCTTACAATCACCAATCACAATATCATAACCGAATGCCTATGCCTCCCCCCTCTATCACCTTTTATTCCCTTCTCCTAACTAACTTCCACATGACTATCTCTCTCCTAATTTCCCACTTTACCCTCACATCCCCCTCACCTAGCCACTTATTTTGTATTCCTCTTCTTGTTATACTTCTGCTGGAATCTAGTCTCAACAATACCCCCCTCAAAAGAGCCCACTTTGTCCTCAAGATGGAAAGAAAGGCTGAGTGACTTCTTCGGGTGCATTTAGCTGAAGACACTTCACCTGTCTGACCAGCTCATCCTCTTCCTCCTATAACTCCACCGGTTGCTCTTCGTCAGCTAAGAGGATATGGAATTATTTTTCCCCACACGCATGCCCTAGCGTAAACTTTCCATCACACCGGTAGCACAGCCCTTGCTGTCTCTTACGTTGCAACTCTTTTGCCGACAGTCGCTTGAAAGGGAAAGAGTGTTCTCTTCGAAAGACTCTTCAACCCTCGCCAGTTGAACTAGACCCCCATTGCTCCGGTGATTTGCCTTGTACTGGAACAGTTCTGATGTTGGAGCTCACTGCCGGAGTCGACGCCTTCCCGTCATCGAAGAACCTCCGATTAGGGATCCAGGAGGTGTTTGTCGGGTTAGGGCTAGCTGGTGGAGCTGCCTTCAAGCCCCAACTGTGAGAATTCGACGCTCCCATCCCACCTAACAACTGCGGGTTTCTATTACCCTTAGCGGACGGTTCTAGCAAGGCCCAGTTTCGGCCTTCTGTCATCTGGGCCAACTCCATCAACTGGACCAATGACTCGGGTTGGACCATCAAGATCTCCGCCCTTATATCCTCCCTCAAGCCGTTCACGTACGCCGTCGTCACCACCTCCACCGAAACCTCCCTCAACATCGCCGTGACAACTTCGAATCTCTGGTTGTAATCGGCTACCGTTCTCGTCTGCTGAATCTTCAACAACTCTGCTAGTGGGTTTCCCACTTTTGAGTCGCCAAATCTTCTGACTACCGCACTCTTAAACATCGGCCACTCCACTACCGGCGACCAATTTTGTCTCCACTGATACCAGCTTAGGGCATCTCCTTCCATGCAAACTGCTGCTGCCTGTAACCATCGATCTGGTGAAACGCCATTCAGCTCAAAGTACCGCTCCATTCGAAAAATCCAGCCAAACGGATCCTCTCCATAGAACAGAGGAATTTCCAGTTTCCGGTGGCTCTTTTCTCCTCATATCGGTTCAGGCCTCTCCCTCGAATTTTTGTTCAGAATTTTCTTCTACTTCCCCGACAACTTCCTCAGCCTTTCCCTTATTTTCCGTTCTCCTTAAGATTTCAAATGTAGAAGCAATGTCTCCTGCTACCTTATCAAACTTAGCTTCAACTCCAGCAAGATCCTCAACTATCCTCAACATCTCTTTTTCTACGTTATCAACTCTAGCTTCCATCCTCGTAAATACCATTACCTATCCGACCTCGCTCTGATACCAATTTGTTAGATACCACCTGCTCTAACACTAATTCAACCCAAACAATACTGCCTTGCACTATAAATCAGCACTCAACAGCCAAAGAACAAACACACACAGCAGCAGTAAAATAAGAACAGATATAGAATAGAGATGAATATAGATGAATATTGATGAATGGGATTCGGTAACTATTATTCCCTAGCTAGGCTTCAAGGGCTAGCTGAACCTTCCTTACAATCACCAATCACAATATCATAACCGAATGCCTATGCCTCCCCCCTGTACCACCTTTTATTCCCTTCTCCTAACTAACTTCCACATGACTCATCTCTCTCCTAATTTCCCACTTTACCCTCACATCCCCCTCACCTAGCCACTGAATTCGTATTCCTCCTCTTGCTATACTTCTGCTGGAATCTAGTCTCAATATAAACTTAATCCATAAACTACTAAGGATAAAATAAAGTAGAAATATTTTCCGTCTCTAATAAGGAAACCTAAACTAGTATCTCTCTCTCTCTCTCTCTAATTCTGCATCATAAGATGGAACTTCCTCCCCTCCATTTTGTTAAAACTAATGTCGTAGCATATGGTAGTGTGCAGTTTTATTTGCTCAGACCTTTTGCCTAATGAATTTATTTGCAAGGGTGAGAGGGGTTTAAATTGTGACATCAATTCAATTCCTGTATGCCCCTTGCAACAACTTCAATTTAGTTTCTTCCTTCTCATGCTTCTCCTGTCTAAAATCTAGAGAAGCTACTTGCCTTATTCTTATGTGATTATTTTATCATATTTCTTTTGGTGGGATTGCTTGGCATTTTAATTTGTCAATAATGTAATGTGTTATCCAGAACTTCAACTATTGAGTTATTTTAATTATATATAACTATCACCAGTCTAATTTGTTTGTTGATATTTTAAACTGCTTCAAATGCATTATATTTGATTAACATCTGTAATTAGAATGGATAGATAATTGGAGGAACAGAGATGGGGTAACTAGTTCGACATAATGATTATAAATTAAGGCCCCATTAGCTATGAAATTGATGTCTGATGTTGTTTATAGAAACCAGATACTTGAAGGAGTGATGTAGGGATGAACTAGGCAAAGTTCATTTCTCATCTTAATGCTTTGGCATCATCTTCCAGTATTGGAACCATGTATAAGTTCATTAATTAGTTCTTGTTTTAAAATATTATATAAACCTTCTTGTCGGAATAATTATGCCCAAGTAGTTGCTTGTCTTCCAAGCGTAGCTGTCTCCTATGACTCCTGTGAAGCACAAAAGCACAATGCATTTTGTTTGGCTGTTTAACTTTCTTGACTTTTCCATGACAAAGAACTGAACTACTTTCTTATATCCTTAATCTTTTGGTGTATGTTAAATATTTCCATATTTTTGGTGGTAATTATTGCTCAGCATTTCATTTTTCAATTTTCATTCTACAGACACAGTTGTTGGAGAGGAGCCCGTCATTGAGTGAACTCAACGAACTCATTTATGGGCAGGTTTGCAAAAGCATATTGTAATTTGATCTCTTATGACTAGAAATTCCTCCTTTTGCTTTTCCTATTGACATGCATTGTAGAATTTCTGGACATGAAATGCATATTTTTTACTGTTAACAACATTCCAGATGAAATTTCTAATTTCTAGGCAGGTTGCAAGAACCATTAAAAGCTCCTTTGGTTACCTTTGGTAGTTTTTTGCTTCTTTCTGTTATGAATCTCCTTTGAAATAGCTTTATCTTTCATCTTCTATTGGTTATAGATTCACATGCCTTTGAATTGATGAAGTAACCAACTTGTACTCTGGCTTTTGTCAACATGTACGTGTCTCTTAAGCCACTTAGACTGGTTTTTGGTTTTGGAAAGGATCCCTGTTGATAAACATTTGTGCTTTCTCTTTTTCTCTTTCATTTGAGATTATGACCCTTATTGCAGGGTGAAATGTTTGCTTTCTGTCCTCCCTAAAATAGTTGTGAGGACAAAACTTTTTTTCATTTCAAGTGTCTAGTGAATTCATCTTGCAATCTTGTCAGCATCTTTTATTTTATGCAGGAGCATTTGGGGAGAGATGATTTGGCATTTGTATTTTCACTCAAGGTAATGCTGATTTTCTTTTTCCTAGTTATTGTGTTACTTTTATTAGATGCTTTTATATAGCTATGTTTCATGCACCATTATTTGTGTGATTGGAAGAATTACTTCCCTCTCGACCTCCTTCCCGTAATGCACATAACCAAAGACTATATTCTTTCTTTAAGATGACAAACTTGGGGATTTTACATAAAACTTCAGTAGAGCTGGAGTTTACTTTTAGTTCCCCTTGCATGAAGTTTGGTTTCTTATGGATCTTGAAATTGGGGTCCTTTCAATAAAAATTTGTAGCATATCTGCTTCAAACTTCACCTGATTAGCTCTCTATTATCTGTCAACTTTTATCCATTGCGATGCTTTCAGGGTGATAAAAAGTCTCATGATTCCCCGTTAATCATTGTTTGAGTTTCAGTTAATCTTTGCAACTGTGGAGAGGGCTGACTGGATCTTAACTTTACTTGGAACTTTGATGCTAAACTGCTTGCTTGTGAAATCTTGATTTTATGTAAATAATGGAGGAATATGCTTTACTTCATGGCTCAGGTGGCAGACAATGATACTCTTTATGGGGTTTGCTTGCATGTAACAGAAATCGTTCAGAGGGCACCTGGCTTATCCGGTGCATCAACTCCCCTTGCTCATTCATTTGGACGATCACGTTTTTTGGTTTCTGCCCCTCGTTGCTACTGTATACTAACAAAAGTTCCTTTCTTTGAGTTACACTATGAGATGTTGAACAGGTTGGTGGTGATTTATTTTTTGCTATTTTATGGATTAGTTGTCAATTTACTGCTGTACAGAAATAAGTGTATATACTTCTTGTATTGCTACAGTACTGTTTACAGCTTTTATTTATTTGGATGCAGTATGATTGCACAGGAGCGTTTGAATCGGATAACACAGTTTGTTAATGAACTGTCGCTCACAAGTTCCATTCCTTCATCGAAACTATATAATAAGTCTAACGGGAATGCTGACCCTGATAAGGAGAATGACATTGATTGGATGGCTTTTGCAATACCTATTGATAATGCAGTAGCACTTTCTGCTGCAGCTGCAGGAATTATAAAAGATGAGGATAACTCCACCTTATCACCAAGGGAATGGGAACCTCGTTCTCCAGAAAGTACTACTACTGAAAGTGAGGCTTCAGATTTTAGTCAAGTGAGGGAAGTAGATAAGGATGTTAGGAGGAGTTCGCTATACTTTGATGACTGTGCGTCAGAGTCATCAGAAAGTCGTTCTGATACTTTTGAGAGAATGTATGGCAACTGTGAAAATGACCACACTTCTCCAGAGAATGGGATATTTTCTTGTTCTAGGAGCCGCAGACTAGAGCGTATTGGAAGTTTTGATACTTTATTCAGGTAGCAGAACTACAATTATAATATATTAGCTATGTAACTACATCGAGCTTTGACAAATTTGAAAACTTCATGACTGTTTTTGAAGCCATTTTGTTACCTCTGATTTGATTTTTGCTAGTTACCCCATCGTTTTCTTTCTGGAGTATCATTTAATTAATGGTTGACATCATCTATAGAAGTTAAATGTGCTAGGCTGTCTTGCTGCCGATCCAGTTTTAATAATACATTTTTATCTTTGGCAGTCCAGCTAGAAGCATGACACCAGAAGATGAAGATGATGAATTTTTCTCTAGTTATGATAAGGATTTTGATGATGATTCAATATTGGATTGGGCTAGGGTAGGTGTTTGAATGCTTTTCATGTTTACTGATTACAATATGTCATTAGTCTACTTTTGCTGAGTTTTATAGTTTGGGACAGGAAAACAAAAATGATTTGCTACAGATAGTTTGTGGTTATCATGCCTTGTCTATACCCAAGCGAGGAAGTGAAATGGTTTTTCATCCTCTGGAGCATTTACAAGCCATAGTGTATCGGCGACCTCAAGTATCTGACCTTGGTTTTGATGAGAAATATCTGCAATCTTTAGAAGCTATGGAGGTATTCATTGCTTATTTCACCTTCTTGGACTATGCTTTCTTATATATATGTTTAATTGAACATTTTAATCTTGGAAAAAGGTCAGTGCAAAGTTAGCGGCTGCTGAGGAAGCTCTTGCGCTGTCAATATGGACAACTGCAACTGTATGTCGAGTTCTGTCACTTGAAAGTGTATGTCCTAACCAAGTGAAGTTCTATCTACTTTAAATTTGGCTTCTTCTCCAGGGGATAAGTTATTTATTGGAAAAATATAGTAAATGTTTTGCAGTTTATGCTCTAATAATAGTTCAGGATTCCTGAGGAGAGTATGCTACCCTTTTATTAGGCAGCTGGATCCAGTTTTGCATATATCTAAGATGAATGTAATGCTAGTTGGGAGACATGTAGACTAGCAGTTCTCTTACAGAGATTTGAACTTTTTCCAATGACCAAATGTGCATACTTAAGGCTCAAACTATGCAGAATTCGGCTTGATAGATGTCCAGTATTAATCTGTTTGTGTGTTGAGTTTGAAACTTATTCTTCTTTCAGGTTTTGGCTTTGATTGCTGGCACACTACTAGAAAAACAGGTAGCAGTGGTGTACCCTAACCTGGTACGTTGATAAGTTGTCGAAGATAATTATGTCAACTTATAACATTTTAGTAATTGCAATAGTGGTTTCAACTTGCAGATTTTGAAAATTCTTGATGCTCAACAGGCTTCATAATGATTAACTAAAGATTGCTGACACTAGTTCCAAATTCCTGCAGGGTGTCCTATCTGCTATCGTGCTTTCAGTTCTTCCCATGATTCGTCCATTTCAATGGCAGAGTTTATTTCTTCCTGTAAGTTCTGGACTTGACAACTTTGATGTTAGCTGTCCAAAATCCTATTCCTCTTTTTTGTTATTTTTTGAATCTATTCTAGGGGTTTGAATCATGGAAGTTGAATTTCTGATGAACTAAGGCCAAAATATATTGTGACTAGACTAGAGTCCTCTAGTTTTAATGTTTCTGTATCTCATGCTTTTCTGTTGGGAATTAATGCATCCAAAAGTACCTTGAGAATTTGTATTCATGACCCTTCTAGATATGAAACACCCAGAGGTGAAGCTCAGAAACCAAAGAATGTAGGTGCAGAAGGTGAACAACAAGAGTGCTATTTTCCCAAACCATCATTAAAATGTAGCAGCAATCTATAAAGATCAGTTATTGGCATTCATTTATGCATACCTTCTATGGTGATGATCTGCATGCAGGAGAGTTTGAAGCATCTGTAGAGATAAATTATCCCAGTACTTAAGAACTTGGATACCGCCGTATCAATTATAACATAACCTTGTTATGTTTCTAGTAGAAAGAATTTAAATATTAACCTTTTTGTACGTTGATCAGCAATTCATTAGTTATTTTCATATTCTGGATATGTGGGATACTGTTTTCAGTGAGTTAAACTTTATAAATTTCTATTCTGAATATAATCGAATGTCTTTCCAGGATACAGAATCATTTCAGTGAGTTAAACTTTATAAATTTCTATTCTGAATATAGTCGAATGTCTTTCCAGGATACAGAATCAAATAGTACCTTGGTTGTTATAGTCATAGTAGAGATGAAACATTCTTTCTCTTCTTTTACATGGTTTGGTGATTGGAAATTTTCATTGCATGTTTTGCTTAAGCCATTAACAGATGATTACAGTCCTCCAGTAGCTGGTTCTTAGCAAATATTTTCTCAATATTTGGCAGATCCTCCCCACAACAATGCTGGATTTTCTTGATGCTCCAGTTCCCTATATCGTGAGTTCTGTATTTTTCTTGTTATAGATGAGATGAATTGCTTGCATGTTCAGTGAATTGTGTCAATTTTCTAATCCCATTTGCCTGTGTTTAATTTTCTTTAGCTTTTCCTATTCAGCATAATTCGGTTTATCCCCTATACGTTCTGTGCTTCACTCTTTGAATTTCTGGGAACACGTTAGGATTTCTTTTGGAATTAATAGAATGGTGTAAAAGGTAGATTTTCAACGTAACCGAACTTTCTGAAATTGGTAGTTTGCCATGAGTTTTGGCCAGATAATTTTTATCTTGGGCAGGCATAAGTTGGATGCATTTGAACCTTTCACCATATGCAGAAGAGTGCAGTGGTTTTATGCACTATTTGAAGTTAGTATTATTAGTCCGGACACCATTTCAGATGATACTAAAAAGATGAACTGGTCAAATTTGTGAGATTTTTCTGTTTGAGCAGCAGGAAACCTTGCATTTTGTGTTTAGATTATTGTACAACTTCTAGCCTCCAGAATGGAGTTAAGGTGCTTAGCTGAGGTGAGAGAGATGACTCACATCATGTTCTCTGCCGTGAAACTGTTCACATGCTTATCTGCTAGCTAGAGGCCAATGGGACTGTCATTGACTCTTTAAAGGAATGGAATAGCTTGTTGAATGCAGATTCTAGCGTCCTGCTATCTTTTCTCATTTAGCTACTAAACTGTGACGAGTTACAAAAGATGAAACTTGGTGGAATAGTCAACAGTAATGGATCGATGCTCAAAGGTTGGTATTTGGGGGTTAAAGTTGATAGCCGGAATTTCTTAATCAAAATATGGATTGAATTGGGTAGTTTTGTTAGGTTAAAAGTAAAAAACAGGTGAAGACTAATTTTTTTCTTTATGAATCTTGCTTGCCATTTTAATAAAGGATTTTTAAAAGTTTCACAATAATAAAATATCTTTATGGGCAAGGTTAATTAAAACAAAAATGATATCATGACTTATGGATCCGATAGAGTCTGAGTGTGGTAAATATGAGAGCACGCTCCAAGCAAGGTAGAAACTGTTATATATGGCCTGATTGAGCACCTCACTGTGGCCAAACAACAAGCTGGAAACTTGATCATCATCCATCACTGCATCTTTTCTGAGGGGTGAGTTTAGCTGCAGAGATTTTGTAAGGATTGATTAGCTAGGCAACTGGCTGAAGTTTATGTTCTCAAATTCTTCCATAAGCATAGATGAAAGCAGTTGCTTTTTGTTTTTATGTTTTTTAGGTTTATTCAGCTCTGATATCATGTAAAACAGAAAAGGAGAAGATAGAACAATTTGTTGTTGATTAGGGTTTTAGCCTTTATTTACAATGGAAGGGCAATTTAATCCCAATATTTTGAGGAAAAGGGTGGGTTGTTGGAGAAATTAAATTGCCAAAAAGAAAGCTGAGGGAAACTTGACTGGACATATAGCACAGCGAGTCATTAAAGCAGGAGAGATGATGATAACCAAGGTAGGACTTGTCAACTAAAGAAAAACTTACATGTGAAAGTATCGGAGAAGAAAAGAAGTAGAACTACTTGATGAGGTGGAGTAGAAAATGGAAGTAGCTTTGATACCATGTGAAATTTCATATTCAGAGTTAGCTATAACGGTCAGGAAATAATGGTTTGTTAGGTTTAAGGTTTTATAAGTGGTTAACATATAAGGCAGGACTTCATCTTCAGCCCAAAATTTTTTAATACATTCTTTTTATGTAAATCACTATCTTTTCTCTTGATCGATGTAGGTAATTGACACACTTAACAGACATACTTTCTTATAACTTCAATACTTAAAGAAATGAAACTTTCAGCAGACATTTCGAGGAACTCTGGTAGGCTGGATTCAGTTGTTAGAAGATTGTCTCATTGGTTTCATGTAGCTTCCTTTTCCTTCCAGGTTGGCATCCAACATAAACCTGCTGACTTGAAGTTGAGAACATTTAATCTTGTCCACATCAACGTGCAGAAGGACCAGGTAATTTGTTCTTAGGGAAAACCTTTTTCACATATCTATAGAGTAGGTTGGCCATTGCTTGCTACGCCTTTAGACTATCCATAACATGCATAATGCACCCTGTAATGAAAAGCAATGGCACATCATCAAGTTTGTTCTAGTATAATCAGATTAGCAGTTACAATGATTGCTATTGAATGGTGAGAATAATCTGCTGGTGGTGGGTCTCGGCACTAGTGATTTATGTAGAACTTCTTGTTCTTCGCATCTAGACCACAAAAGTCACTGTGATGTCTTTCAGCCTAAACCTTAAAATATTTGTTCATTGGACCTGTAAAAAACCCAACAGAAGCAAGTTATGGAAACATTTACTTTCCTCTTAAAATTCCAGGTGAAATCATCTCACTTGCCAACACTGCCAAGGTACAAAGAGCTTGTCCGTGAACTTGGACCAGTACATGCTAGACTACAATTTGAGAGTCCAGTTGCTAAAAGGCATCCTGTGTATAGGTGCAGCGAAACACAGGTTTTACTCTTGACTCAAATGCAAAACTGCCCTGCTTTTCCTGTCTACACTGATACGCATAATTATTCAGGCCGAGGCTGCATCAAAGTTTTTGATGATTATGAGGTGCTACATGGAATCACTTTGTTCAGAATTGAGGTCTCATACAATAACTAGTGTACAGTCAAACGATAGAGTAAGTACTGCTGCATGCCTTCTATAATTAGTAGATATTGGATCTATTCTTTTGGTAGGAAATGGTAAGAGATGTATTTTTTCAGTTCAAATAACTTCTTTTCAGGTTTCCTTACTTCTCAAGGATAGCTTTGTTGATTCATTTCCCAGCAGGGACCGACCATTTATTAAGGTTTGTAGATTCCGACTTTCATGATGTTATTAAAGTGCCTGTTTTAACTGCTGATTCCTGTTTTCTCTGTTTTGCAGCTACTTGTAGACACACAATTGTTCACTGTTCTATCTGATTCTCGGCTGTCGAGATTTGAGCATGAGAGGGTATAACTTAATATGTTATCAAGTCTATTACATCTGCAGAGAACTGCGATCTCCAGATCAAGTCTTAGGCAGTCATGTGTTAGAAGGATTAATGATTCACAGAAAAGATCACCGACCTTGTTACCACTTACACTAACCATTTTAAAGTTTAGGACATCCTCCATTGACCAAGCTTTTGGAGCCATTACCTTCGAGCTTATATGGAGATAGATTGCAAAATGGTGTCTGTAGCATATAGAATTGTAGCAATTATTAAGATGCCTTATACCAATATGGCATGTCTGTATTGCGTGCTAAGACTGACAAACACAAAGGATCATGATCAGGGTCTTTTATAGAGATTTGTGATCTTAGCTCCTGTCATTTAAACACTAATTGTAAATATATGACTATCGCATTCAAAAAGAAGGGAAAAAACTCAAAAAGTAAAGTTCATGTTTGATTGGGTGTGATTTTCTTTTATTAGTGACTAACAATTGCCCCATGTTGCATGGAAGACGTTACAATCACGTGGCAGGCATTCCTGTTGTAATGACAAACTTTAGGCTTTAGCATTCATATGATTCAGACTGTAAATGATCTTAAACAGTTTAGACTTGCATCGACCAACTACTGGGAAAGCACAAGATTTGAGTTGATGAATTTCTATTTCCACTTACAGTTTGGTTCACTCCAGGCATATTATGGCATGTTGACCGTAACCTGATATGATGGTGGCTCTGGCTCTTCCTCGGAAAGCTCGTATATAAATCTAATCTCGTGTGTGGTTTTTTACTTTAAAAATATTGTGTTATTATTTTAAAAAGATTTATAATAATAAAAATTATTTTAATATAATTCTCCATTAAAATTAGGTAATAACAATCATATAGACTTCATAATTAGTAATACAAAATATCTTTAAATAATGAAATTTGAAAGAAAATCGGTTTTTAACTCTTCAAATCATGAATACAATCATCCATTATAACTACACTTTCCTGAAACAAATGAAATGGTATGTTGTCCATTCATGATCCAACTTTAACAAAATTATTAACTTGAAAAACTTTCACAGGAGGACCTTATGCCAATGATTGGTTTTCTTTTTACATAAGTGTATCAAAAATTTGATGATGGTGGCCTTTAGAATTTAGAACCACGAGATCTTGTGCTGAATTTTTCTTTCTTTAGTAAAGCGATGTTAGTGTCTAAACACTAGAGACTGGTAGGGTATGTCGCATGATAAATTACTGAAGTAATGCACCCAAATAGGCTTCTTATCTCTTTTAATCTGAGCTCATCATTTAGGTGCAACATTTTCATTACCATTAAATTATTGTAGTCCTTCAGGTTGAAGGTATCTAAATTTGGACTATAATATATATTTTGAAATAGTGTTGTACAATGTAAACTTAAGCGAATCTTCGTATTTGTTGTTCTTTCTTTAAAATGTTCATGAACCTTTGCTTCCCCACATGATTAAGCTTGTATAGCTTACAATTGGACTTGGCCATATTATAACATAGAAAGCACCAAAAATATATATAACAAACCAGTGTTGCTAATTCCTTATTCCTCTGTTACGGTCTAATTGTTCCACATCGGTAATAAAAGAAACTGATATGAGGTTTATAGGCTTATGAGCTCTCCCACCCTTCAAGCTAGTTTTTGGGATTGGTTCTCTCATAAGACCTGTAACAATTGGTATCAGAGCCAACACCACTCCTTCAAGTCCTCGTGCCACGCCCATAGGTGGTGATGCCGGCATTGTAGTGTTCGTCCGGGGCTAGAAAAGGTCTAGCCCACAGCCAGTTCGTGAGTTCGTGGGTGGTGACACCAGTATAGCAGTGTTTGCTGAGGCTAGAAAAGGTCTAGCGCACAGCTAGCGCACCGATGCTTGGGATGCGAAGCATGGTGGAATGTTACAATCTAATTGTCCCACATTAGTAATAAAAGAAACTGATGTGGGGTTTATAGGCTTATGAGTTCTCCCACCCTTCAAGCTAGCTTTTGGGGTTGGTTCTTTCATAAGACCTGTAACATCCTCTGTGTATCTGCTTTAGCAAAAATCACATTCTCACGCATTCATATTACTTATAAGAACCAATAAAGTAGTCACTTTTTAGTAGTCACTGAAAGTCGTTTTTATTACATTTTTTTATTATTTATAATAGTGATAGTTAGAAAGATAGTAAGAATAAAGGCAGACATTCAAATACTATGTAAACTTATATTCTTTTATTTTTAAAAATATTTTATGATTAGCTAGACTTAGAGAAATTAAAAATTATTAAATAATTGTTAATTAAAATCTAATAAGATATATATAGAAGTGTATGGTTGCAAATCACCTCTTTTTCCCCCCTAATTCAGAATACTAACAGTTTAATAATTCTTCTGCTTTCCCTATATCTAAAGTTCAATATCCCTATATATATTTGTATGGATAGTGTTAGAGATTTTGACTTAGTATTTCTAATTAAAGAGCATAAATATTAAGTTCATCAGCCACTTGTTATATGACAATACATCAATTTTTTTGTGTAAAACAATTTTTAGCCTGTAGCAAAGAAATTTTCATTTTGATTTAACAATTATTTAACTGAGATGGATGGATTTGAGTTAGTTATCTCCAGGGGGCTTAATTAAAGCAATAAAGGCAGTAAGTTATTCACTTGTATGAAAAAGCTTCAACGGGTCAAGAATAACCTCAAAAATCTTAATAAACTCAATGGTTCCAACATTTAAATAGCAGCAACAAAATCACTATAATAGAATGACATAATTAAACATTTCATCATTGAAGAAAAGATCCAAGAGTGACTAAAGAATAGGGATAAAACACTTAAGCAATAAAGAGGTGCTTCCTTATATCTCTTTTTACAAGGAGGAATATCAATAAAGATTATTTCTTTAAAGGATGCGAACGGTTGTATGCTTACTTCTAAAGAAGATCTTTATTAAGAAGTTTATAATTTTTCTTACCAAAATAGTTAGAGCAAACTCTGAAGCCTCTTTCAATGTCGCTATGGTGAAAAACATTATTAAGGAATGAATCCCAACTCAAAACTTTTGATAATAAAGATGTTAAAGAAGCACTCTTTTCTCTTTATCCTAACAAGGCACCAGGATTAGATGGGTACAATATATACTTCTTCCCTAAAACTGTAAGTGATAAGTCGCCTTGTCATTGGATAAGTCGCCTTATGCTTGCTCGGTTCTGATGATAAGTCGCCTTGTACA
>JANZLH020000156.1:3546104-3556346 GCA_026770325.2 Erythroxylum fimbriatum | reverse complement strand
ATGAGATTGGGATATGTCCCGATGCGATCGCGACATTGACATTGCTGAAAACCGTCTCCGGAGCTTTTACGGTACCGGGGCCCGGTAGGCCGGTAAGACCGACCCCAGTTTGACTGGACCTTTTCAGTAATTATATATTAATTAATTAACTAAATAATTAATTAATTAATATATATATATAAGTTGAAAATCGGTGGAAGAAGCAAATTTGAAGAGTTGAAAAGTCAAAGTTTTCAACTTTAATGATTATTTATCATTTTAAGGCAAATTTGCATTAAATGGAAGACTCCATCGTGGACTTCACTTGGCCATCTCTTTATTTAGTCTTTTAATTGTTAAATAGACTAATAAGAAGGTGAGAAGCAAGCATCATCGTGAACTAAGGTGGAGAAGAACCGAAACTTGAAGTTTTTAGGTTAGAAAATGTGATTTTCTTTCATCTTCTTTACAAGTTCATTTAGGCTTCATCTCTCCAAGGCTCCACCAAGGCTGAATCAATTGCTCTCTAAGATCAAGGTTAGTGCTAGCACACTCTTACCTTGTTCTAGCTATTCCCGGGTCAAAGGGGTTTGTCCCGGTTAGGTTTTCCGACCTCTGCGTGGATACCGTTAGAGACGGTCTACGTTGGTCGTTATGGTTTGATTGTTATTACTTCACATGGATCCTGGCTTTCGGGAAGGTCCCGGAACAAAAATTTTTGTTTTTCCGCTGCTGTCCATATGATGGACGTCCCGGGATTTTCCTACAAAAACATGGCCTTGTATTAAAACAACGGTGATAGATTCAATCCTTGAATTCTTGAGGAATGGAAGGATGTTAAACGAGTTTAACAAGACATATTTGTCTCATTCCCAAAATACAATCCCCTAACTACATAAAGGATTTCGTCCTATTTCTTGTTGTAATACCATCAATAAGATTGAAGTTACTAACCAATAGGCTAAAGTTCATGATTCCACAAGCAACAGATAGCTCTCAAGGAGCCTTCATTAGGGGAAGACTAAAAGGGGATAGCATGCTACTAGTTCAAGAATTATTCAAGAACTACAATAGGAAGCACTTAAGCAAGAACTGTGCCATTAAAGTTTATTTTCATAAGACATTTGATTCCTAAGATTGGAACTTTATTCAAAATATCTTATATTCCTTTGGTTTCATTGAATCATTCATCAAATAGATCTCTCAATGTGTGACCATTGTCTCTTATAGTATTTTAGAAAATGGTAGCTGACAAATCTTATTGAAGGTGCAAGGGGACTGAGGTAAGAAGATCCTTTATCCTCCTTCCCATTCATCTGTTATAGAGATTCTTATAAGGTTGATCAGAAACATAACTAGCCAGGATAAGAACTTCAAGCTCCATTCCAAATGCAAGTCTCAGAGGATAACAAACTTATCATTTGTAGATAATTTGATGCTTTTCTCTAAAGCACTCTAATTTTGTGTATGTTTTAATGATATAATTTGATGTTTTCAAAGCTCTGTCAAGCCTCTCAATAAACAGAGATAAGAGTCAGATTATAGTATCCACAAGTACAGAAACAATCTCTAATTACTTATCTTATTTAATAGGCCTTAAGTTATCCAAGCCTCCAATTACCTATCTAGGCATCCCAATAACTTATAAGAGACCATTTATATATATTTCAAATCACTATTTAAGAGGATTAATGATAGAATTACAAGCTCAAGCAATAGGTGTTTATCAATGGCAGATGGAAGACAGTTGGTTAATTTTGGACTAAATAGTTTGCATGTATATTGGTTATCCAATCTTTGGTTCCTTAAAAACATAATAAAAGTTATATATAAGATTTAGAGGAGATTCATATAGTCTGTATAAGGCACTAATAGATCCTTATCTAAAAATAAAATCGGAGGAGGTTTATAGGGGGTGGGTTGCAAATCCTCAAAAGTTCCACGACATAATTTAATTTAGAATGAACAAACATACAGATTGTACATCTATCAGTCCTTGGTTACTTACTAAAGGCAAACTAAGTATAGTAGATAGATTGAGAAAAAATATATGCACATAACTGATTTGTGTGTTTTGTGTAATTAAGTCACTGACCCTATGTATCACCTTTTCTTTGATTACCAATGCATAAGGAGAATATGGTCTTAGAAAAGTGAATTATTTCACATGAATGTCCCCCTTTTAAGATGGCAGAATTTACTTAACTAGTGTTGTAGGACCAAAAGAGGAAGGATGCAGATGGAAAGGAATCAAAGAATATTTGTGAATGAGTCCACACATGAAAGAAACCTAACTTATGCAATAGTTAACAATGTGAGAGATCAACTCCTAACCAATAAGCTAAATATGAGATATAGTATGGATTTGGGAATCATATGGAGGCTTCCACTAAGCCCTAAGGAGTTATTTAATGAAATAATCATCTTGAGCCATTATATGCATAAGCCTAAAGCTAAATGCAAATAATTAGTTAGGAGAAGCTTCCACTTATGTTAATAGTTAGAGATTTCAGCTTGATTTCTTTTACTAGTATTCTTCAAGCCAGCCTAGACTTGAGCAATTTTGTACTAAAGTCTCACTAAAAGTTAATAATTTTTAAAAATTAAATATAACTATTTTTTGTCTAACCATTTCAACAATTAATATACTATTATATTTAAATTATTATGTACAATTATAAATAACAAATAATAAATTAGATTATAGTAACAAAGCAAATTAAAAGTTTATCTTAAACTTATTTAAATTTAAGAAATAGATACAATAGTGATAAGGTTATTTTAAATAATAATAAAAGACATATCAAAATTCAAATAAAAGAGGCAGAATACCTTAGATAGACTTGGAATAGGTTGAGCCAGAATGTGTTAGGATTTAGCAAGCCCTGCTCGAAGCCTCTTCCAGACAATCAAAGTCTGGCCCAAAATCTAGTTAGATCTAACTCATACCTCCTGAATTTGAGTCTAGTTAGGATTTAAATAATCTAAAACTCATCTAAAGACAAAAACACCTAACTCTTAACTTGACCCAACACATTCCATCTCGACTCAATCTAACTTGACCTAATTATCCCTTTTCATCATCTTCATCAATCCCTCTCTATTGCCAAATCTAGAATCTAAATCTAAAATGTTGAACCTTAATGGGTTCCTAATACATAAAAGAGTATATATGTGTGAGTATCTTTTGAGTTTAAATGACAATACTTCACTGGTAAAGTCAACACCATCTTTCAATCCAAAAATAAGCCCCCTCTACTCTCCCTCCCTTCCTTAACTTGTTGGAACTATTTTCAATTCACAAATGTGTTATTATCTTATAATACAAAATCTTTAACAGCTACCATTCATAAACAAAAGGAACCCAATAAAAGAAGGATAACTGAGAAAGGTTATTATAAAAGAACCTATCTAGAAACGAGGACTGAAAGAGAAATATAAAAAGAGTTAGTTGGCCAAGAATTAAAATGAAACAAGAAGAGCAAAACTAGGATTTATTTATTTCGAATTTCAGACCAAGTCAAATTGTGAAGATTAAGCTCAAAATCTAAAAATATTTCAAGGAAAATCTAAAATCTAATCAACTTAGGCTAAGTATGTTGATGTCTGGCTGAGTCAAGGTAGACATATATCAATATATGATTCCTAAACATAAAAAAAGAGGAAAAGACAACATTAAATAAGAGAAGAGAATAATTGATTTTTTATGTACTTATTTTAATTTTTCATTAGCGCAATTCAAAAATTCTAATGAAAAAAGAACTTAGTGCAATTATAAATGATAATGAATTACGATGCTAAAAAAAAGAAATAATTGAAGAGTAGGACAATGTCAATTTCTTTATAAATACTAGTGGTGGATGAGGTGATAGATTCAGTTAATACTACTATTGATAGTCTTATTTAGATGACTGTTAAGACATAGTTTAACATTATACTCTAACAATTATTCATAGTGATTTTATTTGGTACTCTTTTTTTAGTACATGGGATCATTGTATTATAGATATAGTTGATGATCTACAAGTCTTATCATTCATCTTGTTATTTTTAACTCTTTGCAAACTCAATTAGGGTAGTATTTAGGTAGCAATGTCATGATTCCATACTCCGTTGTTTTTCAAAAGTAGACTTATGGGGTAATTTTTTCTTATACATGCTTTTTGAACTTCTTTTTAGGTGCATGCTTATCATTTTAGCCTATAATTTTACAAGTTGGATGGTAGAATTCAAAACTTCAACATGAATATTAAAAGAAAAAGCATCCTTGTTTTTGAAGTTGGTAAGCAAGTACTCATTAAGCTCAAGTGGCATACCATATTTTTTAAATATAGGGTATGCCAACCAACCTCTAGATCGAAGGCAAAAAGAGCAAGCTGACTATAAATTTTGAAATTGTTGTGATTGTTACCTTTACTGCAGCTTCATTATGTAAACATAAAGAACAAGCACCATGTATGTGTTTTTCGATACATGCATCAAATCAATTGGCTTTGTTGTTTAAGAAACTGTTACAAATTTCATAGTGGAGTCTGGTCTTTCTTCTTCTTTCTTATCACATCTTATCAGTCATGAGTCATACCATCAAACTTTAACATCTATTCCTTCTTTTTTTCTTTTTGTATTGTTATGCATGACTTATAGCACTAAACTTCACATGTTCACTCTTTAGTTTCTCATTCTTATTCATAATTTCCTATTTTTCATTATTAAAAAACTATTCATCAACAAAAATTAACCCATTAGGAATCACTAAAAATTAACCACTAGCAAGCTATTGTATCATAACCTTGGCTTTCATCTCAACTATCATTAGTGAGAAGACTACCATTTGCTACATTAAAACTACCATCAACAGAATAAACACTAAGCCTTAACTAGCTTAGGTTCATTGGATTTGGAATAACCTTTTATTTGATATCTTAATCAACCAACAACTGCTAAATCATTCACTAGTATTTAATATATCAGTTACTATTGTTTGGTATTGTCCAAAACTACCAGTACCATTTAACATACCAATTCAGCATGATTTTTATATTTTTAGGACCCTTTTTAGTTAGTGTTGTATGAGATTCAGTTCTTTGTTTCAAGGTAATTCATCAACTTAAATCATAACCAAGAAAGTTTTTTTTTTGAAAAATTAAAAAAAATTTCATTGAAGATAGAAAGGTAACAAATTGGTCCAACATGGAAGAGCCTAACAATTTGGGCGCTGGAGACCATAAACAAAACAAAAGCCCTAAGCCTAAGCAACGTCGTTTGGGCGACATAATTTAGAGTCAAGAATCGATGCAATACACGTGCGTCGTTATGAGCCTTTCCTCAACTAGGGCAAAACTACCTCCACCTTTCACGATGTTTCAAAAACTTTCCCCAATTCGGTTAGTCGATGGCGATTCAGCAGACGGGGAGAAGATGGGTGAGTTAATGCGAAGGGTCGATTCCTCCAAGAATGAAAGAGTACAGGTAGAGAACTGTGACGCTAGTAGAAAAAATGATTTGGGGGCAAATCAATGATCTTCGTTGTGATTTGTAGGTGTGAAGAAGTGCGCTATCCATGCAGGCCGTTTGGGCGGGAAGGATCAGACTGCCTAGGGGAGGCGAGCCAACCCAGGTATGTCGTCTGCCTTGAATAAGTCATAGTAGATGGTTTCCCATGAGAAGGGAGAGATCAGATCTGAGAGCCTGAGGTATATTCTAGTTTCTGCATAGACTTGTGAGATGATCTGAGAAGTAAATTAGTTTCTGCATAGTCTTGAGTGAAAAATGTCTACTGGGAATTAGAGTCTCCAGATGTAGGCTAGTCTCCGACTGCAGCTTAGGTGAAACTGAATGACAATCAGTTGTTCTCTAATCTTTATAGTAATGATCTCTGTGAGAGAGTTCATTGAAGTTGTTTAGTTCAAAAATCTTCTGTTGTTTCTTTCTTGCCAAACATTCTGGACACAAGTAGCCAACGAGAGAAGCACTATGTCTTTGTCATGTTTCGAAAGGGAGAGATTAGGAATTTCCTGCATAATGTCCTGTAGCCTCCAGGCAGTGAGGTCAGGGGCACTTAGGGTAGAGATTGTGAACCAAAGGGTTCGTGAAAATCCACATTCAAAGAATAGGTGGTCTCTAGTTTCATCTCCAAGGTGACAGAAGACACAATGCATAGGAGAGGTCAGGAAAGTGAGTCTATCCATAGTACTGAGCCTATTTCTCATTGCCAACCAAAGCAGGAAGCTCACATTAGGTCTGAGTGCAGTATTCCAAACTAGAGTGGCCCATTCAACCTTGTTTTCTGGTCTTGCCCTGAATTTCCGAATTATCTTTGGGATAATCTCTGAGATTGGGAGACCCCTCCATAGATATGAATCCCTAGCCCCATTTCTGGTGAGAGGAGGGATGTTAAGCCTGGTTAGCTCATTCACCGTTAGTGTCCACCCTCCATTGGATATAATAGTATGCAGCTTGGCATCCTTGGGGATGCGGTGCAAGAGGGCAGTAGCCATATTGTTAGACATTAAAGGGCCATTTCCTGTCTAATTATCAAACCAGAAGCAGAATTTCTCTCCCTCCCCTATTTGACACGTTATATGCTGAAAAAGTTCTCCCCTCATTCCTAGCAGTTGGTTGAAGAACCAAGTATAGCTGGCCTTAGGTTGTAGTGACCAGAAACTCCTACCTCTCAAGATGTATGTATGTATCCATTTGACCCACAATGCTTCCTGATCACTAAGTATTCTCCAGATTCTTTTAGACATGAGGGCACGGTTCCTTATAGCCAGAGATTCAATTCCCAGTCCTCCTTCTTCTTTGGGCTGGCATATAGAGTGCCAAGCTACCTTGGCCAGCCCTCTGTCCCCATTCTTTTGCCCCCACGGGAATCCCTTCATCAGCTTTTTTATTGTTTTAGAGAGGCCTTTGGAGAGGAAAATATAAGAACTCCAATAGGTGGTCATGGACAGAATAATAGACTTGAGGAGCTGGAGTTTACCCCCGTAGGAGAGAGCTTTGTTGGTCCACAAACCCAATTTTTTCTATCAAAGGCAGACATTCACAAAACCTGAGTCGCTTAGAGGATACAGGGATCCCCAAGTAAGTGAGTGGAGGAGGTTTAATTTCCATCCCGGTTGCTTAAGCTAAGGCATTCGAGAGATGAGAGGCACTTCTAGAGAGAACAATGAAACTTTTGTGAAGATTAGTGCATAAACCAGACATTCCTTGAAATTGAGTAGGAGAATCCATTAAGAGAGAAACTGACTGGAGACTAGCATGACAGAGTAGGATCAGGCCATCTGCAAAACATAAGTTGGTTAGTGATAACTTTTTGCATTTGGAATGGAATCTGAACCGAGGCTCCTGAGAGATGTTGTGCTTAATCAATTGAGTGAGGACTTCCATACAAATGAGAAATAGGTAGGGGAGAGAGGATCCCCCTGCCTAAGACCTTTCCTCCCCTTAAACAATCCTGTAGGGCTTCCATTGACTAGGATCCCATAGGAAGCAATAGAAATACATTGGCTGATCCAATTAATGAACATTGGGGGAACATTGAGGGAAAGTTGTTTAATGGATGAATAAGTAGTAGAAAAGAAAAAAGTTAAGGAGTCACCATTTAAGTAGCCATGACTATCCCAATTAATTCTAACTAAATTATTCTTATATATTATAGATCATTTATTAGTGTATAATAGTAATTTAAATAATACTAATCATGATAGGCATAAAAATTATCAAAATAATAGTCATATATTTAAATTTTTTAAAAAGTAAAGGTGATTATTGATGGGGTTAAAAAGTGCTAATAATATTATAAAGTGTACTTTGAATTTGATAAAGAAAAAGTTAGTCTCAATTATTAAATGGTAAAGTGATAAAAGAAAAAGACAGTCTCAATTAATAGATGGTAGAGTGACAACACATTATCTTATTTCTATTGTTATAACACATTCATAAGTTTCCCAATATATACAAAATGATCCATTCAAGATTATTGTATATGGGGATTATCATTTTGGTATATTAGGAAAAAATTGTAATATCGAAAGATCAAATGTTGGTTTTAATTTTATTGGCTACCTCTCATTTATTGTGAGGTCAGGTTGTTGAAGCCCTCAAAATAATTCTGAGTCTCCAAACTTCTTGTAGTAGTCATGGAGCCAGGTTTCATCTTTAAAGAACTAAACATTAATTTCTCAATTTCAAGTAATAAAATAAATTGGGGTTAGATTAATTAATTGATTAACTAAAATTAACAAGTAATTAAAATAAATTAACTAAATATAAAAAGCGATAAATTCAACAATATGCAACTCCGATTCAGGAGAAAAATCTCATCTAATTATAACATTGATAGTTGGTCTGTAAATCATAAGTGTTGCAATTCAAACAACTAGTCTAAAACATATTAGGATAGTCATAATATGTCTTAAAATTTTCTAAATTAATTGGTTCAAACCTAGCATCCAAACCAAAACTTACCATCCATTGACTGGGTGTGGTAGCATTCTATATCAAATAAATAATAGCAATAAGCTTAGTAAAAATGACTAAACCCTAAATTAAATAATCAAGATAGTTGTAACTATTTAATTTAAATTTCTTGTTTATCATAAGTTAAATATGGAAATTCATAAATAACCTATTTGCTACTTGTACCAATCCTTCATAACAATTACGAATCATTGAATTATAGATAGCAATAGAATAATCAACATTAAATTAAATTGATAGATTAATCAATATTAATCATTCATCAAATATAAGAACTCAAAACAAGAAATATTTGAATTAAAACATTAATTAAAGGTTTAGAACATAAAACCTTCATAAGGTTACAACTAGAATATCAAATCCCCTTGAATCAAAATAATTGAGTTTAGCCACGCATGGCTTTTGCTTCAATAATAAAAATAAAAGAAAAATAAAGAATTGAGAGAAAAGTAAGAAGAGAATGATTCATTTTGTTGTGAGGAACATCCCTTTTATAGGGTTTTCCTGATCTAATCCTAATCTAATTCTACCTTGCAAAGATGTCTATTTAAAACAAATTCAAATTCAAATTCAAATTCCTATATAATAGGGATAAAAAGAAGTTTTCTAATTAAACCCCATCTCTTTAAGTGATCAATCTTATCCACTGTAGCATTCTCTTCACTTCATCCAAAATTCATGATTATCATCAATAATGTCTTAATTTGATGCAATCTCCACTTTAAATGAAACATCAAAGTGTCCAAAGCTTCGTATATCATATATCATCATATATGAAGCTCTGGACACTTTGATGTTTCATTTAAAGAAGGGTCCATATGACATCATGATGGAATTCCTATATATGAACTAGAATCAAGTGTTATGCTTGATATATCATGGAATTGCAATATAGTAGAGACTTTGAAGGAATCCAAGGAGAAAACAGTGATCTGAAGTTAACTTCTGGATGTTCGATATTCTGCTTGGTGCCTAGCCAATGCTTCTCCAATCTTTCAATCAACAATCTTCCAATGCTGAAGGACTTTTAACATACTGCGAACACCAATGTGTAATAGTTCCTCTTTATAAATTTATGTTTATGAAATGTTATTAAAATTTATATTTATGAAATGTTATAAAAATTTATGTTTGTTTATATTTATCATTTTCTAATATTATTGATTAGATATATCGAAATTGTGATTAAATAAACCAAGAGTTGTTTTAAATTTAATATAAAAATTGTGTAAATTGATACTGTATGAAAGCATAGATTTCTAACTATGTAGTAATGACTAATGATGTCAATTAAAGACATGATTTTTTATTGAATTTTTAAATTAATTTTAGAATAAATTCATCATGACTTATTGTAATTTTCGTATTTAAAATTATTAAAATACTTATTATTATTGTTGTTGTTGCTGCTGTTGCTGTTCTTATTATTATTATTATTATTATTATTATTATTATTATTATTATTATTATTATATCTGTGTGTGTATAAAACATTGTTAATAAGCATATTTATATTATAAGAAAATTATTCATTAAGAAAAAATAAACCACGCCTGTCACAGGCGTGAGCAGTGACGGAGCCAAGGACGGAGATATGGGGGGCCCAAATAAAATATAAATTTCACAAAAATTTTCGTATCAAAACTAAATAAAAAAACAAAGTTTTATTAAGAATATAAAATAGCTAAAATTACAATGATCTTCGCCTACTTTTCATAGATTGAAATCTTTTCATAACAACATCATTGTCAATATTTGCAAATACATCTCTTTCAATGTAAC
>JANZLH020000156.1:3488734-3502238 GCA_026770325.2 Erythroxylum fimbriatum | reverse complement strand
GGAGGGGCTTATCGGGACATAACCCCCGACGTGCCTTCTTTTTTTTTGCAGGTATCTTCACGTCAAGATATTCATCAAGAATAGCCGACTCATGGATCCAAACGGCAATGCTCAGTTCAGCCAAAATCCGGCAGAACCACAATCTAATTTTATTCAATGAACTCCAAAAATATGACAAGGAATTTTATAATTAAGTCTAATGCCAAATTAATAACTTTCATTATAACAATATGAATGTATAACAAAATTTAAAACAATCTAATTTTATAACAATCCAAAATGGAATAATAAGATAATTCATAACAAGTTCAAAAATCATATTGGAACGAATCCATATGCCTTGTTCTCTTTTTGTTCCTGTCATTACATGAGATTGAAGAAATGATATTCCTATCATTCCTTCTCTTTTAGATCGATCAAGCATTCTCTTTATTTTGGTGGCTGAATGATATTCAGGCTAAATATTAATCCATCAAGTGGCTGTAGAGAATACTTATATAATTGTATATACTTCACGACAATCTAGAATCATACATTAACTTATATGATAATAAGGAAAAGCATATGCAAACATAAATTAAACATGAGGACATGGAATCCCTGTTGGGTCTCCATCTACAAGTACAAGTACGATTGCTAATTTTCATGAAAAAATTCTCTAATCTATACTCAACTTCATACTCATCAACTCCATTACAATCAACAAAGTAACTAAAGTTTTCTCTCTTATTTTTCTCTAAGATCATTAGAACTCTAAGTAACATATTATGATCCTATTTGTCCTCAAAACAACTTTTTTTTGTGCATCCTCTTTATCAATATATTCCTAATATGCTCCAACATACTAAAAATAGGTTTCAACTAAGCTTCCAATATCTAGCTATTGAAGCTATTATTACCCATATAAGTGTGTGTTTGGTTCAGCTTTTGGAGACTCCAAAAGCACTTTTTCCCACCGCAAAAGCTATTTTTTAGAAAAAATGGGTGTTTGGCTGGAAACTTAAAAAGGACTTCTCGAGTAGAAACAACTTTTGAAAAAGCCAAAATACAGCTTTTTCAAAAGCTAGAATTTGAAGCTTTTCTAAAAAGCTCAAATTAGAGCTTTTTCGAGAAGCTGTTTTTTAAGTTTTTTGTCACTTACGTATTAAACATTTCTAATAACTTTGTCGTCTTGATTGTATCTTTTCGTCTCTTTTGTCTTGTTTCCCATCTTTCTTCTCCGTCCAAATCCTGACCAGTTTACTAAGAAATCGGCAATCCACAACAACAAACAAGAAGATGCATCAGAGAAAATCAGGTAGGCCAATGGGGACAGACGGCTCTGATTTCTCATACCGCATGGTCGTCGATTTTCGTATGTTTCCCCCTTTTTCATTTGTATCGCATATTCGATTTGGATTCTTCTTTTAACTTGAAAGGAGTGTCTTTTCTTATTTTCGTTTCAGGTTATACCCAGGTAGCTAAAGGGAAGTCTCGTCTCTATGCCCTCATCATGACCCAGGTTCTACCTTTGTTCACTCTTTTACTTCACTAGGATTTTTAATCATTTTAGTATTGGTTGAGTCCAACTTTGAAATGCACCATTTCCTCTATTTTAGTATCTGGGCAAGATTGTGCCAAACGAATCTTATTTGAAATTACATGTCAAGGAGCTGGAGTTCCCCCCCCCCCTTTCTATTGTTAGTTTTGTAGATATTTGAAGCAAAGAGAATGACTCTTTCTCAATTACAAATACTCTGTGCTTTTATTTTCTTTTTTCTATAACATTGAAACTGTTCCAGCTTTGGAGTTCCTTGTGCGCATTTGTGTGTTCATTTCTTTCAATCATAATTATCAATGTCATTTCTTCCAGCTCTAGAGTTTCTAGTTCTTGATATAATTTGCATTTTGATATAGGCCGTTATCCAATTGATAGGATTGTTGTCAACAGTCATGTCAATATCCAATGAGAAGGGCCTGAAAGCACTTCCTATTTGGTCTTTTTCTGCTGGCTTGTTATCTCTTCTTATTGGGGAATTAGGTTGGTTATTGCATTCTACTTCTTTTCTTTGGTTACATTGAGTTTTATTAGTGCATGGCAATTCTGATTCTTTTTACTTTTTGAAGGTCGAAGGCGGAGCCGAGCAAGTTTCTTGAGAGTTTACATTATTATCACATTGTATACGTTTTTTTGGATGAACTGTTCTTATCCAATAACTTTATAATGTATAAATATGTGACTGGAACTGTGGAAGGTGAAATGAGCTCATGATTTTTAGTGTTCTTATACATGTAAGTGCATCATGCTATTTAAGAATCCCGGCCTGATCGATTGACATTTCTAGCTTCCATTTTTCATACTTCTGGCTGAAGAATCAACATTGAGGTGGATAAGGCATATGCTTCATAGGGGCCTTTCTTCCTGTTCACATAGGGCATTTCTTATGAGTTGTGTTGCGTGGACTTTGGATTATTGCTTTGTAGGAAAATTTTGCTAGATCAAACTATTGCATATAAATAAGAATCAGCGAACTTTTATGGTTTCCCAAGGAATAAAGATGAGTTGGTTTGGATAGCAAGAGCAACGAAATCAGTTTCTTTGAAGTTTTAACATTGGCAGTACTTAGCTATTCCTTTCCTTTCTGGTTTCTCTTGGGGCTTGAACTTGAGAGCCATGGGTGTTGGGGTTGAGATTTTCTGCCATTTGAACTATTGCCCAATGGCATATATAGTAACTTCTATCCCAATATCTTTGGTCGATTGTCAAATCATACGTATTTTAGTTGGATATCAATTGAAGGAGAGTGTACAAGAGGGTAAAGAAACGTCTCCACAATTCAGAAAATTTATCTATTCTCTGAATATTTACTGTACATATACCTACAAACTGCTTTTATACTATACTAATGCACTTTAGCTAACTAGCAGTTGAAATAATGAACTAATATATGATCCAACTTTCCTGACAATTGTAGCTGCTTATAGCAACAACCTTTCTACCTTCTTGCTAACTGAATAACAGAAACTGCATAATCTGTAAACAACCTGATACAATTTGGCTCTCTACAGACAGATAATGAAAGGCTTGGTACAAAGTATGGTTAAATCTGCTTTCAAGGCCCTTATAGTCTAGGCGATGGTGAATAGAGAATAATAGGCTTTTTTGACATCATCCATTTTTTCTAATCTCTGGAAAAAAATTAAACACTCTCTTTCACACACTTTCACTACCTGTGGTGAAAATTAGTGCGCACTTCTTGGAATTGAGAAGTTGATTCTATATTTTTTTTTCAACACTGGTAATGACCCATGAGATTTTTTGTTTGAATAGGTTATTCGAAATCCTGGGATTATGGAAACGAACTTAGAACTTCTTTGTGTTTTTCTTCTTATCCTCGGTAAGCCATCAATCTTAGCCCAGACCACGTATGTTTGTTAGGACACCATGCATCGGACATTCATAAATTACCTTTGCTTTTTCCTATTTTGTACAGGATTTCCGCTACAGGTTTTTGCAATCAGCACCGTGACTTCTCTCATTGGCAATATGTCCCCTCCTAAGAAAGCTTGTTAACAGATTTTGGAACTCCAAGACTGATTCAGCATTTCAAAGGTTGGTCGTGCGGTTTCTTTCTGGTTTCAATCAGATTTCACTCGGTCTGATTATCATTTATTTGTTCATAAAGTCATGTTGTATACTCCTTTTTGGTATTTGTTATGGATTTTAAATAATCAAGAAAAAATGTGATGTTTCTTTATCTTGATATGGAGACCCTACCCTGATTGATAACAATGATAAGATAGTTAATTAGGAAGACGCATACATTTTATATATTAAAAAAAAAAGTGGAGATTTCATTGTCCTTGGATTTGCAGTAATCAAAGCTAAAGTTCAAACCAATGTTTTCAAAACCGGACCGGTCATGCCTTACTGGTTATCGGTTTGACCGGTCGAACCGGTGTGACGTTATAATTATGTAATAATTATATTTAATTATATATAATATTAATAATATTAAAAAATAAAAAAAAATAAAAAAATTGATGGACCAGTGGTCGGACCGGTCTGGTTGGTTTTGACCGGTTCAGACCGGTCCAATTGGAGTCCAGTTTTATAGCTTAAACCGGACCGGTCAGCAGACCGGTCACTGATTCGGTCCGAGTTTTAAAACCCTGGTTCAAACAAACGCGGTTTCCATACATTTCCACCTAAGAGGAGTGTTTGAACAAATCAATCAAACAAACTATTTTCTTAGGAGCTTCGACAAAACTAATATTTACTAGAATTCCACGCACTCTACCTGAACCTGCTCTGGCTTCCAGACGTGTCCACACATGTAGCGTTCCACGTATTACTATCATCATTTTGCGATCAGCAAGATCCAATGGTTTTGATCAGAGTTTCCCAAATACTCTCAGTCTCTCAGTCCCACTTGATTGGCGGCGTCCTAAGGGCGTCAAAAATAAATAAATAAATCGTGCAAAATGTCTAACAAACAAACACCGCCATTCCAGGAACTGACAGTGCCTTCGACCGACACGTCACGTCAACGATTCCGACATGGCACTTTCATTCGGACGACCGACAGCAGACAAATCCGGCGCACCCTTTTCTAACTTGCGCCCCCTCCACCCTCTTTATTTATTTATTTATTTATCTTCTTGTTACGCGTCCTTTCCGCAGCTTTCCTCGTCCTGTTCTCTCATAGCTCCAAATTTCTTTGCAAATCCTAGCTTTTGCAAGTTTTTCTACAACTAATGCACGTTAGCTTCTTTTGGGTCTTTAAAAGTTTAGTTTTCTAATCGTTTCATTTGTCAAAACTTTCTTTCTTTATGCTCTGTCTGTTCCATCTCTGGCCACGAGAGATCCGGTAAAGGATTGCGAGATTTGGGTTGCTTTCTTTTGATTCATTCTGACGCACTTGTCTAAATATTATCTCATTTCTGTTCTAAAGACGTTCAATTTGTTACGGTGTTTGTGCTTGATGCATTCGCGCCTTCAGTGCTGAAAGCTTCTTGAGATCACCCGATTTTTACTTTGGGAGCTTGTGGTTATAGATGTATTCTGGGTTTAGTTTATCTATGTTGTTATTGGATCAAAAGATTTGATATTGGAAGTGGATTTATGTTGAATGTTACTGGTTAAGTGATTGATCCTGGAGTTGGGGGCTTTGATGAGACGCCGCTCCGCGGCAAGCATACCACTATCTCAAATGGAGAAGGGTTTGGTCAAAACTCAACAGAATCGCGTTTGTTTATTGGCTTCACTCTCTGCCTTTTTCTGGATTCTGCTGTTGTATTTCCATTTCGTTGTCCTAGGTAGTAGAACTGTTGACAATTCTGTTAAAGTAGAATCCAATCCAATAAGCGCTGAGCCAAAAGCCCCTTCTCTTGTAGCTGATGCCCTTTTGATGAATATAACTGCAAAAACTATCCCTAGTAGTAGCAACAGTAGCAGTGGTAGTCAAAAGACTAATAATTTCCCGTTTATTAAAGCATTGAGTACCGTAGAGAATAAGAGTGACCCTTGTGCAGGGAGGTATATCTATGTCCATGATTTGCCTTCCAGGTTTAACGAGGAAATGTTAAAGGAGTGTAGAAGTTTGAGTCTTTGGACAAACATGTGTAAGTTTACAAGTAACGCTGGGATGGGTCCTCCGCTGGAGAATGTTGAAGGGGTGTTTTCAAATACTGGGTGGTACGCAACCAACCAGTTTGCAGTGGATGTTATATTCAGTAATAGGATGAAGCAGTATGATTGCTTGACCAAGGACTCGTCGCTTGCTGCAGCAATTTTTGTGCCGTTCTATGCAGGGTTTGACATTGCAAGGTATCTTTGGGGATACAATATTTCGACAAGAGATGCTGCTTCGCTTGATTTAGTTGATTGGCTTATGAAGAGACCTGAGTGGGGAATAATGGATGGCAGGGATCATTTTCTGGTGGCCGGGAGGATAACTTGGGATTTTAGGAGATTATCTGATGAAGAATCGGATTGGGGTAACAAACTTTTGTTTCTGCCTGCTGCAAAAAATATGTCAATGCTTGTGGTGGAATCTAGTCCATGGAATGCTAACGATTTTGGCATTCCTTACCCTACGTACTTCCATCCTGCTAAGGATGCTGATGTTTTCATTTGGCAAGACCGGATGAGGAAGCTAGAGCGGAAATGGCTCTTCTCCTTTGCTGGGGCACCTCGACCTGGTAACCCAAAGTCAATTAGAGGGCAGATCATTGATCAGTGTAGGAAATCAAACGTTTGCAAGCTATTGGAATGTGATTTCGGGGAAAGCAAGTGTCATTCTCCGAGCAGCATAACACAGATGTTTCAAAGCTCACTTTTTTGCTTGCAACCTCAGGGGGACTCATATACACGAAGGTCAGCTTTTGACTCAATGTTAGCCGGTTGCATTCCTGTCTTCTTCCATCCTGGATCGGCATACACACAGTATACCTGGCATCTTCCAAAGAACTACACCACTTATTCAGTATTCATTCCAGAGGATGATGTCCGTAAAAGAAATCTCAGCATAGAGGAACGGCTTCGCCAGATACCTCCTGAGCAAGTGAAAATCATGAGGGAGACGGTTATAGATCTCATCCCAAGGCTTATATATGCAGATCCTCGCTCAAAATTGGAAACTCTCAAAGATGCATTTGACGTTGCTGTGCAGGCAGTGATTGACAAAGTTACAAGGTTGAGGAAGAACATTATCGCAGGGCGAACTGAATATGATAATTTCATTGAGGAGAATAGTTGGAAATATGCATTGTTAGAGGAAGGACAAAGGGAGGTTGGAGGTCATGAATGGGATCCTTTCTTCTCAAAACCAAAGGAAGGAGAAGGTGGTTCTAGTGGTTCATCAGCTGAAGCTGCAAAAAATTCTTGGAGGAATGAGCAAAGAGACCAGTCATGATGTGCAAGTTAGATTAAAGCATTACAAACCACAACCATTGTAATTAACTGCTTTGGTTTGTGCAGATCAGGTAAGATTGTTGCGGACCTTTGTGATGAAATTGCATATGAATGTAAAATTTATCAAGAAGTTTTGTCAGTTTCAGATCAATCTTTCACATTAGCGTAGACCAAAAGTCCTCAAACTTATATTCTTTCTTTTGTATTGTTCTTGTAGCAGCTGAGATGTTTCTTCTGCAGAAAATAAATTGTGAGTTGAATAAGCATCCAAGTTTTGGCATCAACTTCAGGCGTTCATAATATTTTGACAATTATGAGAAGATAATCTCTTTGTACCGTGAATTTTTTTTTTTTTGGTGGCCCGTAGTTATGATATTGAGATCATGTAACTTATAGAAGTATTGCAACTTTTAGTTTTCTGTTTTTCAAGATATGGACTTTCATCAATTTGTGGGGTGGAAAATGGACTGCATCACTGCTCTTATACACGTTTGAATTGTGGGCTGCATCTGTGATTGTAAATCTTGTTCTTTATGCAATAGAAAGTTGAAGACTGGTCATGGATTGGGTGAAAATTTGTCTATATTGGTAGATGAGCTCTAATTTGGGTTGTTAACATTATTCACATTAATCAACTTTTTAACAGTTAATAGCGTTGATTTTGGGATAGGCCGAGATCGGATTTGAAAGGCCAACTAAAGTCGGAATGCTATTTAAAAGGCCCACTAAATTTCAGACCAAATCCAGACTGCTGGCAGTAGACAACCATCTCATTGCTGTCCCTAATTATAAGTAGTCAGCTTATTATATTGGGCCACAGGCACAGCACAGCGCTTCTTAAATGCCTCAGTGATCTTACATGAACGTCTGCCACCCAGAAGAAGCCAACCACCGTATGAGCTAGAAATTAGAATTGTTCGAAACAGCCAGATAGGAAAATCCCAATTCACTGGATGCTCATGTCTATGTTTACTTTGTTAGACTGGTTAAACTGAAAAGTACAAGTCCAGAGGTGTAAATGTAATACCCAAGGATCTAAGCCACTTGTATCTTCTTCTCCTGAATACAAAAGAAAAGCAGTAAAAACCAAAGCGGAGAGTGTGAAGAGGCATAATAATGTGCTGTTTCATTCTTTCAGTGAGAAAAGCAAAACAAAATCTGTGGAAGAAGTTATGTTTATGTATCATGTTTTTGGCTTTGCCTCCAATACAGAGAAATAAAAAGAATGTCATCAATTAATATCCTTCGCTTACACTGCAAAAGCACAGGCTGCACGAGAAGAGGGAGCCTTGGGGCATAGAGCGTGTTGCATTTATGCACTTCAAGTCTCATTTATTGAAACATTGTCCTTTGTCTCTTTATTTGGAGATTCTCAGGCAGAAGTGGAACATTCCTACAATTTGTATCTAATGTTTCCTAGAACGCATGTATTAAGGCTAGCCATAATATCCCGTGAAACAAAAGTGTATAATACTTCATCTCCTCTCAAGAAGCCATAGCCTCTGTCTCCAGTACAGCAAAGGATCCTCGTGATGAAGAGCTCTTATATTTCACGAGTTTCATATTCTAACTCAGACCTCAGAATAATCTACCAATACCCTGCTCCAATTTCTCCTTAAATACCATGCCAATTTTTCACAGAACCATATGTCCAACTCCCGCCATCAATCTCAGCTTGAAAATGTCTATGGATGCCAAGACATGCATTTTCTTTCTCATTCTTGTTTCCCACTTAATCTTCCTCCATGCAAACATTCTCCAAACCTACATAGTTCAACTCCATCCACATGGTGTCAGCTCCTCATTCACTTCCAAATTTCACTGGCACACGTCGTTTCTTGAAAGAACAATTTTATCTGAAGATCAGAACCCTTCTTCTAGGCTTCTATACTCTTACCATTCTGCAATGGAAGGTTTTGCGGCTCAGCTCTCCGAACCCGAGCGTGACTTGCTTCAGACATTGCCTGATGTTGTTGCAATTAGGCCAGACAGAAGACTTGATGTTCAGACTACCTATTCCTACGACTTCTTGGGACTTAACCCCACTAAAGATGACGCATGGTACGTATCTAGATTTGGTCGTGGAACAATAATAGGTGTTCTTGACACTGGAGTTTGGCCTGAGAGTCCAAGCTTCAACGACCAAGGAATGCCACCCATTCCCAGAAGGTGGAAAGGAATTTGCCAAGAAGGAGATAACTTTAATGCATCAAATTGCAACCGGAAACTCATTGGTGCAAGGTTCTTTACTAAGGGTCATCGTGTGGCATCTACGTCGTCTTCAAACACCATTCAGGAGTACGTATCACCAAGAGACTCTCATGGACATGGAACTCACACATCCTCCACTGCCGGAGGAGCTACAGTTCCAATGGCAAGTGTGCTCGGAAACGCAGCAGGAGTGGCTCGAGGCATGGCCCCAGGTGCTCACGTTGCAGTTTATAAAGTTTGCTGGTTTAATGGCTGTTATAGCTCTGATATCCTAGCTGCCATGGACATTGCAATTAGAGACGGAGTTGATGTTCTTTCCCTATCTCTTGGTGGTTTTCCGCTTCCTCTATTTGCAGATAGCATTGCAATCGGGAGCTTTCGAGCAATGGAACACGGAATTTCAGTTATATGTGCAGCAGGAAACAACGGACCTCTCCAAAATTCGGTTGCCAATGAAGCTCCTTGGATTGCTACCATTGGAGCAAGCACACTCGATAGAAGGTTTCCGGCTATAGTTCAACTGGGAAACGGAGAATACCTTTATGGAGAATCAATGTACCCAGGGAACGGGATATCAAGGACCAGAACAGAAATCGAACTGATTTATGTTCAAGGTGGGGATAAAGGAAGTGAATTTTGTTTTAGAGGTTCCCTTCCAAGAGAAAAAGTAAGTGGAAAGATGGTGGTTTGTGATCGAGGTGTTAATGGAAGAGCAGAAAAGGGACAAGTTGTGAAGGAGTCTGGTGGAGCTGCAATGATCTTAACCAATACAGAGATCAATATGGAGGAGGATTCTGTTGACATCCATGTACTGCCTGCAACATTGGTTGGGTTCGCAGAATCAATTCGGTTAAAAGCTTACATAAATTCCACTACCACACCAAGAGCTCGAATCATTTTTGGAGGAACCGTCATTGGGAAGTCTCGAGCACCAGGAGTAGCTCAGTTTTCTGGTAGAGGACCAAGTTTAACAAACCCTTCCATCCTCAAACCAGATGCAATTGCGCCTGGTGTCAACATCATTGCGGCTTGGCCCCAAAACTTGGGCCCCACTGGCCTTCCTGAAGATACAAGAAGAGTAAATTTCAGTGTAATGTCAGGGACATCCATGGCTTGCCCTCATGTCAGTGGAATTGCTGCTCTGATCCGAGCAGCACACCCCAAATGGACACCAGCTGCTGTCAAATCTGCTATAATGACCACTGCAGACGTAGCTGATCATTCTGGTAACCCAATAATGGACGGCAATAAGACAGCAGGTTTGTTTGCTATTGGAGCTGGGCATGTAAACCCAGAAAAGGCCATCAATCCAGGATTAATATATGATATCAGGGCAAATGATTATGTGACTCATCTATGCACGCTAGGATACACCAGATCAGAGGTTTTCACCATTTCGCACAGGAATGTGAGCTGCAGTGAATTGTTGCGGATAAACAAGGGCTTCAGCCTCAATTATCCATCCATTTCTGTTATCTTTAAGCATGGAGTGATGAGTAAAACTATGAGGAGGCGCGTAACAAACGTGGGGAATCCCAAGTCGATCTACTCGTTGAAAGTGATGGCTCCTGAGGGAGTCAAAGTGATAGTAAAACCTAAGAGACTTGTTTTCAGACGCAAAAACCAAAGTTTGAGTTACAGGGTGAGGTTCATTACAAGGAAGAGAACAGCGAAGGGACATGTGAGCTTTGGACAAGGACATTTGACATGGGTAGACTCTCAAAAAAATCATATCAGGGTAAGAAGCCCCATTTCAGTGACCTGGAAGTAAATTGATCATTCACTTGGAAACTCCCATATTAAATTCTTTCTTCAGATAGAAGTGTAGCCCATGGGATGGGCAGCCATATTCTAAGATTGCTGTTCTTGTATATTTGACTGGGGTCAAAAATTATATCACATTATAGTCCCACTGAAGCCAATAGCACTTGAAAACACTTGCTATGGAATCACAAATAAAATTCCAACTTAGCGTTATCCATCTAGTTTAGGCCAAAGATTCGGCATCCAAAATTAGTTGCTGTCAGTAAAGCATTCCGGCTTCAAGATACCAACTTTGCAAATTAGTAATTCAGTCCAAAAAAAGGAACTTTTAAATATTCTTGAGATTTGAATAATAGAAACGCCAATTACATAATCCATCTCACGTATACATGTCAAAACATAACAAGATTTGGCAAACAGACTACCCGTCATGAGCTTCAATCAATGGTTCATTTCTTAACAAACTGTAAGCCGTTTGCATTGGCATACCTCTCCATGAATCGCATGAATCTATCCCAGTCTCGAGGAGTCCGCATAACATATTTTGCTTCAATCCGTGATGGTTTTCCATTCACGAATTTAGCACTTACATCCACAGACTGAAGGACACCCTCCTCATCAATCATGTAAAAACCAGTGATATCGCCCAGTTCTCCAGAAGAGTCAAAAACAGAAGGTTGTTCAAAGTTGAATATAGCCATGCCATTCGTACCATCTCTTGACTTGGTAAGCTTTACATCTGGTATGGTCTGTTCATCAGTTCCTTGAATGAACTGAATTGCTGGCTTCACCATCATCTTTATCAGTCCGGTGGTGTCCGAGTACCGTTTAATTGAAGCGCTCCGCGAAGGAGGCAAGCGCAAAGATTGACCATTGAATGTACTACGATGGACATCCCACGATACTAAGTCCGCAAAACCTGATATAAACAGCTTGTGATGCAATCTTTCTACATTTCAATTTCTAAAACCATCTCAATAAGACCCACAATAGCCCACGAGCACACTCCATTAACATCACCTGGGTTAGTTTCGCCTTTAAATTGCAGAAGAAAAAAATGAAAAAGGAAACCATTTTTAACGACATTGCTTGCGAATATAAGACAAATGCAAAGAACACTAATTGATGAATTCTAAACGTCCTAATTCATGGACTTGAATTCACTGGAAAAGGAAATGAGAAATTACCAAAAGAAGAACGGGAATGCCTCGAACAATGAGAGACTGGACAAGCGGCTGCAAGGAACCGAAGGGTAGCCATTTGAACTTCTAGGCCGAGGTGAGGCTGAAGGAGAACATAAAAAGAGCGATGGAGAGTCGTGATGATGTCGTTCGGGTGTGTAACAATATCAACCATTCACTTGGGCAAGAGAAATATCCAATGTATACGAAATTATCACAGTTGGACTTGGACTATAATTTAACCAATAAGTCCATTTTACTTCAACATTCAAAATACAATACACTTTTATTTAATTTAATTTTAATTTCTGTTTTTATATAGTAATTAATTTATTAATATTAAATATAATCTTTATTCCCATCCTTTTGCCTACATCCGTTCTTTCTTAGACGATTTCTATTCGAAGTTAAAACGTTAAGGAAATCGCATCTCTGTTGCATTTGCCTACAAACTTCGAGTTCAAATTTTTTGTTTAATATTACACTGTCTTATTATGTCTAATAAATTTCGGCCATTTATTTTTGCGGGTCTCACATGAGTTCCGCGTAAGTCCTGCAAAATAAATAACTAAGATTTTATGAAATAGAATAAGACAGAGTAATATTAGACAGAAGATCTGGATTCATTTCGCGTGAAGAATGCATTTAGCTTAAATATGATAACTGAACCAACCATATACTCTCTTAGTCGTGATAGTGGATAAGTGATTCAAAAGGTACAAGAGGTGGTCGGTGTTTTAGAAGGACTAAAGCGACTAAGGGAATAAAGATTATGTCTAGTTTTCTTAATTTATTATTTTAATAATAATATATTAGTTATTTATGTAGACAATTATGATAACTAAATAGAAATTATAACTGACAACGTAGCTTGTCAAGCCATCTTCGTTAGTTAATAGAGAATCTAACGGCAACCATTTTTTATAAAAAATAATATTATTATTAAAAAATTTAGTAAAGTTTAAAATTTTTAGTAATTAAGCTTTTTTCTAATATTAGTCTTAATTATATACGACCTAGCTTATAATAGACTCGAGAAATTTTTTTTATCATATTTTAATTTCTCTTAGAGATAAGAAAATCTTAACAATCTAGTCCACACTATAGAGAAATTTTAATACAATTTATAATTCACAAGTATGTGAAATGCAAAACAGAATTTAAAGATAGACAAACAAATTCAAAAGTATTGAAATTTATTTATAAATTTTAGCACAATCCTATATCAAGACAAACAAAGCTCAAAAACAAGATGTAAAGAGGTAAAACTATCATGAAAATAACGAGGAACAAGTTTGAGGTATCCCTAATTGATTTTGCTAATGTGGCTTTATAATAAATAAAATTTATTATTATCCATAGAATTTTAGTTACAACTAAAATAATTTTTATGGTGAGGTAATACCTTAGATAAGAAATTTCTGCTAGGTTTAGGTCACTGTTTGTGAATGGG
>JANZLH020000156.1:3449147-3470167 GCA_026770325.2 Erythroxylum fimbriatum | reverse complement strand
AGCTCTTATTGTAACATTTTAAATACTTTATATTATCCTTAATTTTATATTTATATGATCATTACATGATTTTTTATATTAATTGTAGTTATTATTTATATGTAAAATATGTGAAAATTAATATTGATAGAAATAAATAGATTGTTATTATTTTAAATTTTCATTGTTATGATTTTTACAAACATGGTTGATGTAAACCTAAAAATTATATAGGATAATATATTTAGGATTATTTTTGTAATTTTAAGAAAACTTTAAGATTATTTTATAATTTTAAAAAATTATCCAAAATGTTACCCTTTAGTGATCGATATCAATACGAGTAGATAACATTAATTCTATACTTCTTTAAAGTAAATTATTTTTTTTTCTAAAACCTATCCTATCCAAATGGCATATTATAGGGTACAATATATCAAAATTAATTTGGTCGATAAAATGAATAAAAGGGTTAAATCGAACATTTATTTAAAACCATTGCACTTAAATAACCATTTGTAACACCTCTCAAAATAAAAAAAGAAAAAGAAAAGGAAAAAAGGGTTTAAAGCTAATGCATGTGGTACGCAATGTGAAAGATGCTACAGTCTCTTCCTTCTCCCTTCCTCTCCATGTGTATTTCACCTTCTTAATTCGCTCTTCCTCTCCATGTGTATTCCACCTCCAGCCATGACTGTCTAATATTATTATCGCTTAAATATCTGAAGGCTAGTAGGTTTTCTCTCTCTAATCATACGAAAGGAAGCTGGTCTTCCACATGCTCCCCATTGAAAGTATCCGACCTCAATGCTCCCATCTTCACTTAAAATATTGCACCTGTTCACATGCGTGCATGTGCATTTGCTCTTCCTCCTATTTTTCTAAAATTTATTTCCTGCTAAAATATTATTGATAATATGCTTCTTCTTCTCTTGGCCCATTTAGCTTTGGTCTTAGCTAGCAGTTTAAGACTCTTTCTGATAAAAAACTTTGCTTCTAAAATGGATGAAGAGAAATTAGTTATCAACTTTTCTTTACCACCCTTCTTCGCAAAGCATTTGTGTTTGAAATTTATTTCAATGACATGGAAAATCTTGTTAATCCCATCCAACTGTTTAATTTGTGAGTGCATAAGGGCTTATCTTATAATTGGCAATAAAATGCTATGGTGGCTTCGTCACGTTCACTACTCAAAGAACATGAGAAGAACTTGGGGATCATTTGGCATTGTTTCGTTTGTGTCTTCATTCATGACTGAACATGGAAAGATTCCATCTTCACTCAATCATATAACGAATAACTATCTCTTCACTTAATTAATCGGTGAATGATGGGTGTTGATCTGCTTTTTCATGTTGGCTTTTTTCAACTACAGTATGGATGGTTCATCATTGAGAAAGCTGCTTACATATCAGGGACGTGAGTCCAAAATTTCCTGTACAATTGCCAAGGATATTGGCAAAACATGCTTTACGTCAATCATATTCTTTTCATCCATTTCTATACTATATTATAACTTCCCTAATCTTATATCTGAGCACAATTATAACTCACAAATTTGATTATATAATTAGTTATTAACAACTGCTTGTAAAAAGCAGCTTTTTAAAATTTACTTGTAAAAAGCAACTTTTAACATCCGATCTATGGGATACCTTTTGTTAAAGATGTACGTGATATTCAATCCTGAAGACAAATACCCATCTTTGAACTTCGAGTCTGATAACAGGCCATGACAGGGCCTCTCTTCTCATGCCAGAATAGTTTCACATTCATTTTCTCTACTTAATAAGTATTGACTGTTAATCTGAAATGAAAATTTCTCAAGAACTGGATCCATTATGACCTACTTGTAGTTGACTATTACTGCAGCAGAGGAAATAGGAGAATTCATTATTAAGAAACACATTCCCTATCCATGTTTAATGTCGGAGAAACTTCCTGTGAGTCCAAAAGCTTCCTTGTCATTACTAACCGATTAACAGCTGTTGCAGAACCCAAGATCTCACGAGCTCTATGATTAATCTAATCAAACATCTGTTCATACTCTTAATCATTAATCAATCTTCTTTCTACTCATAAACATCCCAAACTGACATATATACTTCTTTCTCCATTTCTCTAGCTCTCTGTCACTCCCATTACAATCCAAAGACTGATAATGGTGAAGAGGCAAAAGCCTACGTGAAAAGGAAAAAAAAAAAAAAACCAACGAGAAGAAAAAAAATATGCAGTCCAAAGTCCTATTCTTCTTTTTCTACTGTTGCATTGGTTTTAATTGGGTTGTTTCAGTTAAGGCCGTTCAGACGCCTGCTTTCAGTGACGAAGCATCTGCTTTGTTAATGATAAAATCTGGTCTTGTAGATCCATTGCACAACCTTCAAAATTGGACTTTGTTCCATAATGCAGGTCATTGTAATTGGACTGGAGTTTGGTGCAACTCTGATGGATTAGTTGAAACGCTTGATCTTTCCCATATGAATCTCAGTGGTCGTGTATCAGATGACATCCAACTTCTGAAGAGCCTCACGTCTCTCAACTTGTGTTGCAATGAGTTCTCTTCACCGTTGACAAAAGCTCTATCAAATCTCACTTCCCTGAAGAGTATCGATGTGAGTCAGAACTTGTTTGTTGGGAGCTTTCCGGCTGGTCTCGGGAGAGCTGGTGGCCTAACTTTACTAAATGCTTCAAGCAACAGTTTCTCAGGACTTATTCCTGAGGACATTGGCAATGCCACTTTGCTTGAGACTCTTGATCTCAGGGGGAGTTTCTTTGAGGGCTCTATCCCCAAATCTTTCGGCAACTTGAAGAATTTAAAGTTTCTTGGCCTTTCTGGGAACAATCTCACTGGCCAAATACCACCAGAGCTGGGACAGCTTTCTTCACTGGAGAGATTAATTCTCGGATATAATGAATTTGAAGGTGGAATTCCAGCAGCATTTGGAAACTTAAGCAATCTCAAGTATCTTGATTTGGCAGTTGGCAATCTTGGTGGTGAGATTCCAGCTGAATTGGATAGGCTTCAGATGCTTGAGACTCTCTTCTTGTATCAGAACAATTTTGAAGGTAATATTCCTGCTATAATTGGCAACCTTACTTCTCTGCAGCAGCTGGATCTCTCAGACAATATGTTATCAGGAGAAATACCCGTTGAGATTGCTAAGCTACAAAATTTACAGCTGTTGAACCTCATGTGCAACCAGCTCTCAGGTTCAGTACCAGCTAGACTTGGAGGACTGACTGAGTTAGGAGTGCTTGAACTGTGGAACAACTCATTATCAGGGCCATTGCCTAGTGATCTTGGGAAGAATTCACCATTGGTGTGGTTGGATGTATCATCCAATTCCATATCTGGTGAAATTCCAGCAACCCTGTGTAATGGTGGCAATCTCGCTAAGCTCATTCTCTTCAACAATGCCTTCTCAGGTCAAATTCCAGTCAGCTTATCATCGTGCTCGTCACTTGTTCGTGTCCGTATGCAGAACAATTTATTAATTGGTACAATTCCAGTAGGGCTTGGCAAACTTGGGAAGCTTCAAAGGTTAGAACTGGCAAATAATAGTCTTACAGCTCAGATCCCCAATGATCTTGCTCTGTCTTCATCTCTTTCTTTCATAGATCTGTCAAGAAATCACATCCGATCTACTCTTCCTTCCACAATTCTTTCAATTCCAAAACTACAATCTTTTATGGCATCAAACAATAATTTAGAAGGTGAAATCCCAGACCAATTCCAGGACTGTCCTTCACTTTACGAGGTTGATCTCTCATCCAATCATTTCACTGGAGTCATTCCAGCTAGCATTGCTTCATGTGAAAAGTTGGTTAAATTGAATCTCAAAAACAACCGATTGACGGGAGAAATCCCCAAAGCACTTGCAATGATGCCTACGTTGTCTATTCTTGATCTGTCAAACAACTCCCTAACTGGTGGAATACCTGAGAATTTTGGCTCCTCCCCGGCTTTGGAAGTCCTAAATGTCTCGTACAACAAGTTAGAAGGTCCTGTTCCGGAAAATGTGGTGCTAAGAACAATCAATCCAGATGATTTGGTAGGCAATGCTGGTCTCTGCGGCGGCGTGCTGCCACCATGCAGTCATAATTCACTAACAGTGTCACAGCAAAGGAGATTGCATACAAAGCACATTATTACTGGATGGCTCGTTGGTACTTCATCGGTTCTAGCAGCAGGAATCACCCTTATTGTGGGTCGATCTTTTTACAAAAGGTGGTACTCGAATGGAAGTTGCTTCGAAGAAAGTGTTGAAATGGGGAATGGAGAGTGGCCATGGAGATTGATGGCATTCCAGAGACTAGGTTTCACCAGCATAGACATTCTAGCTTGCATCAAGGAGTCAAACGTGATTGGTATGGGAGCTACTGGGACTGTATACAAGGCCGAGATGCCAAGATTAAACACAGTTGTGGCTGTTAAGAAGCTATGGAGATCAGGAGCAGACATTGAAACAGGAAGTAGTGGCGATTTTGTCGGAGAGGTGAATGTGCTGGGGAAGCTGAGGCATCGCAATATCGTCCGGTTACTAGGATTTCTGCATAATGACAGTGACATCATGATAGTATACGAGTATATGAACAATGGCAGCCTTGGAGAAGCCTTGCATGGCAAACAAGAAAGAGGATTACTAGTAGATTGGGTTTCAAGATATAGTGTAGCTCTTGGGGTTGCTCAAGGACTTGCTTACCTCCACCATGACTGTTACCCACCGGTCATTCATCGTGATATCAAGTCTAACAACATACTGCTTGATGGAAATCTTGAGGCAAGAATTGCTGATTTTGGACTGGCCAGGATGATGATTCGCAAGAATGAGACTGTTTCTATGGTGGCTGGATCCTATGGTTACATTGCCCCTGGTAAGTTTCATTTGATTGCTTAGACTGAGCACTCAAGTTCGTTTAACCAATGAAAACACTGTTTCTTTTCCCTGGCAGAATACGGATACACATTGAAGGTTGATGAAAAGATTGACATTTACAGCTATGGAGTAGTTTTATTGGAACTTCTAACTGGAAAGCAACCGTTGGACCCCAAATTTGGAGAGTCTGTCGACATCGTTGAATGGATTAGAAGAAAGATTAGAGACAAAAGATCATTAGAGGAAGTACTAGACCCCAATGTAGGAAGTTGCAAACATGTTCAAGAAGAGATGCTATTAGTCCTTAGGGTAGCACTTCTCTGCACAGCGAAGCTTCCCAAGGATAGACCTTCAATGAGGGACGTACTAACAATGCTTGGAGAGGCAAAGCCAAGAAGAAAAAGTAGCAGCAACAGCAGTGGATACGATTGTAACAAGGAGAAGCCGGTGCCAGTTTTTAGCATATCACCCGTAAATGGCCTTCTGTAGAGCAAACATGAGTTCTCCCACTATTTGCTTCTTCATTCTTATTTTGTATGTAGCCGTGCTTAATGTCTATAATCAAAATCCTCAAAAGTGTCCTGCAGAATCTTGATGAACACATTCAACCTTCTGTTGTAACTAGTCAAGCAAGGTACATTTCCAGTAAATGTATCGACATTATATTGATCCCTTTTAATTTTCTAGTTTAGGCACATGCTCGAAGAGCTACAACTTTTCACATTTTTCTTTCACTGCTGGACATTCCTTAGTAGCCTTATTTGGCAGCTTAAATATTTCAGTATTCATCCACTTCACCTGCACTTACATCTCTTCTAGTTGTCTGTCTTGTTCTGACACATCTTTCATAAGCCAAACTACCTTCGTTGCTATCTTGCAATCTTGGACCATTCAATCCAAAGGTAAGTATAAAGGAGTAAAATCATTTCAAATCTCCTAACATTTGTTTCCCAAGCCCAGTAGCGTCAGGCATCCTCATGATTCTAAGTCTCATAACCAAGATAGGGTACAAACTAGATGCAAAATGTGAATCTGAAAGTAAGAAGAAAATCAATTCATGACGAGGAGATGAAGATGAATACAAGTCAGTAGTGAGAAGTCCATAAAAGATGGAAGGCAATAAACAGAAAATGAGGAAGTGGAGATGGTAACCAACAATTTTCGGATCGAGTTTAGTAAAAGTCGGGTGAAATTGGCCATAACGATTTTCAGATAGCATAAGAAAGACAACTTAATTTGGAAATTCTAAAAATTAAAATTTTGTTAGATAAAATTAGTTAAACTAGAGTTAAATTAAACTATTTATATTAAATTAAAATTAGAATTAGAATTAGTATTTATGATATATGATCAAAATTAAAGATGATTAATTTAAAAATAATTAAAACAAGTAGACGTTTTGAACAGCCCTACAAGGCTCTTTTAATTTTAAGCCATCTCATCTGAGCACATAGGATGTCTCTAAAAGTAGGTTTTTTTTACTGGAAAAAAAGTAGTAGTTCTTTTTATTACAAATAAGGTCTGAAAATTACATTAAACCAACTTAAAATTTTTATGTATCAAAAACTCTCGAGCACCTTCAGCACCGGCAAACCGATGGAAATGGAGGGACTAAATAGTACGTCAAAAATTTGTCTAACCCAAATATCAGACAAGGTCCTGGAATGCCATGGAAATCTAGTCTCAGTTTTGGTTCCCTGAATCTTTGGATTCTTTTGGCTGACATTCGGAGCATGCTGTACAAGGTGGAGATGGGAAGTTGTCTGAAAGGTTTATTCGCAATGTTTGCTCCCGACCTTCGTTAGAAGGGACATGGACAAGTGCATCCATTATTAGGATGTCCCAATCCCGAGGAAGAAAAAAGGACAACCAGTTACCATCTGTTACACAAAAGCCATTTGATCTTGTTAGATTCAGGGAAACGTGATAGCGTATGAACACCAAAGATATAAGTACTTTTTGGTCTGTCAGAATACAAGTCCGGTTAAATGATAGGGCCAAACCCTCTAATTTCTCAGACACTGTTCCACTCAGTTGAGGATTTGAACTCTTTACAAGTTTTAAGTTTCAACAGATGAACAATACATGACAAAATTCTTGTTACAAAAATATGAAGAGAAAAAGGAAAAGATAACAGAAAAGCAAAAGGGTACTTGGCACAACCAAAATTGACATTATCGACCTCGACAGTGGTGATTGGCCTCGACAAGTAAATTATAGCTAACGGTTATATTCAGGCAATAATTACTGTGCACATAGGAAGATGCAAGAAGGGTAGCTGTGGTGGGGAAGAGAGGTAGGTTTAAGAAAGAAATATCTCAACAATGCATGTACCATTAGCCTAGCAAAGGATCAACGAAAACTTCATATTTTCACAAGGTTCTTTGACAGGTTAATGATTTTGGCATATTGATTGCAGCATAAAGCATACAGATACAAAATGCTTGGATAACGAAGAGCCCTTAAAAATGATAGAGAAATAAATTCGGCACATACCTCCATTACGAACTGCTTTTAATTGGAAGACTCCATTACCACGAGGTCCAGACACAGGAAATGTGCAAGAGACAGTATGCCTCTTTTGAGTCACTGCAAGGGAGGCATTGTACCAAGGACCTTTTACAATCGGCTCCCCAATAGCATCTTTAATTGCCTGATTGTTACTGGCTTTCTCCATGGCCTTGCTGAAAATGTTATGGTTACAATACTATGGACCATAAATTAGATGCCACTAGGCATGGCTTAGTAGAGAAGCCTTTGACTGTTAAAAAGTACTAAGATTAAAGCATCCCAAACAGTTTGCCCCCTTCAACCCCGCCAGACTTACCTAATTCACCCATGCGCATGTAAAAAATCCAAAGACATGCAGGTTTTCTAGTTAACAAATTGAAGCTATGGAATTTCTGAGCACAAATTCAACCTATCATGGATTAGTCATACTTCTAAATATACGGGAGAGAAAATGTAAAAGGGAAAAAAGATCTATTTGCATATCCACAAGAATAAGTGTTCAAGTAAGTTATAGCATGCATCTCATATTATTGTACATTTCTGCAATTATTAGAAGTTAACTGCATTAAATGCCAGCCCACCAAGGCTGAAAAACTAAGAAATTTTCAACTGATAATTGACCGCTAAGCATGCCAGTATTCAAGAAAGATACCTTGTACAGCCATAATATATAGCGAGATCATTAAGAGCACTCAAAGCAACACCTCCTGTGACAGTAATCAATACAAAAGAAACCGCCTTACGACCTAATGACCCACCACTTTTTCCTTCATCTGCCAGCTTTGTGGTAGTACTGTGCAAAAGGCAAATAGTCAGTCATGAATCATCCAAATTCAAGAAGAATGGTGACATGGTAAATGAGTAGGACTTGAAAGTCTAGCAATAGTTCAGATGTGATTACTATAGGGCTTCGCATACTTAAAACCAATGAACTACTAAATTAGTTTTGAATGATCTGTATTTTCTTTATAAACTAAACAACTGGTTCGATTTAGGTTTTCTTCAAACTGCCAAACCAAACTGCAGTGCTACCTTCTGCCAAAGAAAATAAAAGTTGATGGAAAAAATACGTATACAAAAAATTCGTTCGCCACTAAGGATGCATGTGCTCTACAAATTATAGCAGAACTGAACAAACCTAAGTCTACAAAAATGAAACATTTGAAAACAAAAACAAATTAGGGTTTTCGTTAGTATTTGTATACCAACGAAAAATTGCTTGTTGAAGAGTGGATCAACTTTAGGTTTGTCGGCTATGGTCATAAAATCTGCTATAATAGGAAATTCAAACTCAGCATTCGTAGTCGTTGCAAAACCACCCTATTCCATAGCCTTCACTCCCAAAAAAAAAGCAAATGTATTCAAACAAATAAGCCAAAAACATTAAACCTCGAGAGGTTATCTTCCATCTTTGAACTTAAAACATCAAACAGTACAATTCAAAGTATAGCAGTGAGGCATGCTTGCTCCCAATCATTATGACAAAAAAAAGATTATATTTTTACACAACCAGAAGGACTTTATTATCATCTAACTGCAGTGTCAAATCTTTGGCGATGGGCATTACAACGTTTAGCTGCAAAAGGAGTTCGTCATCGTTCTCACCTGTAAAGATTCGATTTTGGAGAGCTCTTGAAGAAAGATACGAGCCTCCTCGCCATCATCTCCCTGCGCCGCCCTCAATGACCTTAAAAACTCAGGTGGGTCTATTTGGTTTGGTTGCCTAATGCCAAAGAACGCTACTTCACGGCGGCTAACCCCTGTTGGTCTTCAGTAAATTTAGGAAAATCACAGACGTCCATAAGTGCCGAACTATTTCGCTAAGCACACTTCCTCGGCTTCCTGTTAATTATAATACGGTCAGGCTCGGCGGTCGAGCAAGAAAGCCGCAAGCCCAAATGGGAAAGCACCCACGGAAATTCAAGAACTGAGCCCATGTTAGGCTATTTTAGGGCCTCCCTAAACACCGTTTCTTTCTATTTTTCGTCCGAACTCAAAGCCTCAAGTCGTTAGTGGGAGTTCGGCATCGTAATCGTAAATACGACTGCATGTTCAAAACTTGGGAATGGAAGATTTTGAAGAAATTATCGCGTCCAACTGTTGAAAGAGGGAAATGTCTCAGTCAAACAACAGAATTCTAAGTGCTTCATCTATGTTTTTCATCTTTTATATTTTTGTTTGATCCTTTTTCTCATTTTTTTTAGAAAAGAATAGTTTGAAATCAATCAAACTCGAAAGATAAAAAAGTTATGAATTTAAGTAAAATAAATTTGAAAATCTTAGATCTAAGTATAAAAAAATTGGCCTAACATAACTCAATGATTTTCATATATGTATGAGTGAGTGCGCTTGCGATGTATTTTAATCTCGATTAATCTATAGCCAGCCAGCACTTATTTTCAGTTCCTTTACTTTCAGCCTCTGAATTTGTAACCTTGAGAACTTTTCGCATAATGAAAAATAAATCTGATTTAATATTTTAGAGTTATTTAATATAATTATCATAATATTTAAAAGAATATGGAATAGTTTGTGTTTGAAATGTTTAGATGAACATAATTTAACCTTAAAAATGGAGCTCATCTTCTGCATTAGACTGAATATGAACAGATTTTTGCGTTAGAATTTAACCAAATTGGATCCGGCAGCCGTACAAGTCCACTTGTTCAATACTTGTCTACCTGTCTATGCATAAACCAATTCTGGGTAGAATACTTTTGATGCACAATAGGAGAAGAATGGGAACAATGCAGGTTGATGACGTGCTGCTTCTGCTAAATTAGGCAAAGGAAATGTATCAAACCATCCTTGTAATAAGGATCTGGAATTACTAGACAGAAGGATAGTACACATTTCTCTTGCCTTCGAGGCTATCTTACAACTAGCTCAATGTCAGCAATATGTCAAGAATGAATGAATAATCACTTGCACAGCCTCTAAAACTAACTATAGAACTGCAGCAATGGCTTAAGATTCCATACCTGTTCTTGGTTTGGTTCAATCTTTATGGGAGGGGATGGAGCCTAATACTTTGATTCACTAAACAACACATATCTACACAAGAATGAGTATATGAATACATGAATGAAGAGGCCTAGATATCCAATGACTTTCTATCCGTGTAACATGAAGCATTAAACAACAAGATATCTCTTGGGGGCAATGAGCCTACCCTCTTTCATCTCCCATCCAATTGTTCTTCTCTTTTGGTCCTGTAGGGCCTTCCTCCCCATACAGTTCCAATGGAAACTTTTTGAATATGTTCTCCACTGAATACCTAAGCATCAAAGGTAAGCCTTTAATTATCTTATCAAGCTCAGTTCTTGAGCTGTATACAATTGTTGGACCCCATTCTCTCATAAACAGCAACCAACCAGGCTCGATGTCAGCTCCAAGATATTCTGCTGCGACAATTTCATAACTTGTGCTTGAATTCACGTATAACTTACTACGGCATGCATCATTCCTAATTCCAATTCCAAGTTTTGAGGGGCCCTGAAGGTACGTTCCAGGGTGAGGATAACTTGCATGTCCATTTTTTGACGAATATACAATAGCCTTGTTACCCTCTATGTACTCTAGATCATAAGCTTCAACCCACTGACCACCACTGTGCTGAGAGAAGTATATACTCCACAGCTCTCCAGTAAAGTTGCATATTCGGAGAGTAAAGTGTTCCCAGTCACCTACATGCTGCCCTATTTTACCAAGAGAAATATTCACAGGACCAGCTTTGAATGTAGCGGGTCCATTGAAGGGACAGAAAACCCACATTGCAATGTCGGTGAAAGTTCCACCAAAAGCAGGCTTGACATGAGCGTAAAGTTTTGCACTTTCCAAGTTCCCACACTTCACAGTGTCTCTTCGTTCATCACTAGGCAAGTCTATCCAAAACTCTCCATCATTTCTCCCACCACCTGGCAAATTAGAGCCATTAGCATCAATTGGCTGCCCAATCAAATCCTCCGCTTTATACAAGAGTGCTCCATTTTTAAAAAACCACGAAACTGAAGATGGTAAGTAGGTTTCATCAGGATGGAAGAAAACTGTAGGACCATAGTGGTTGATAAGTGAATGGATCTGTTCAAGGTTTGGCATGGCATGAAGCTCAGAATCAAAATTTCTCAAGCACGCAATATTAAGTGGCTCTTCTGCTGTCCAGTAGCTAGAACAGAAAAATGATCCCACTGAAACACCTCTTCCTAGCATGCCACGGTGACTAGGTCTTATGCTCCAAACTTGAAATGGAAAGTTAGAAAATCTAGAATAAGCATGAAGCATGAGGCGATAAGCTTGGCATTCATCTGTCAGATCTGCTCGAATGCATCTTACTTCATCCAAATCAGGCCTCTCTGGTCTTGTGGTAACTAAAAATCCAACAGACTTATAACCTTCAGGAGGCTGAGGAAGCCAGAAGAATCCACCTTCAGAGTTTCCATGGCTTCCATCTTCTGAACTCCAAACTAAAGTATAATCGAGTGGTCTTTGGAGAGCTGGTGAGGTAACACTAGGGGAAGGATTAGAAGCTTTTGACTCACAAGACGCTACCTCCCTGGCCAAAATAAGAAACTCTCTTAAAGGTTGATTGTTAGAATGGCAATAGTGACCAAGAATATGAAATCCATCGGGCTCTCCCAGGGGCTTATAGAATGAAACACCCTTTTTCTTATCATCCAAAAGATCTGAGCTCCAAATGAATTCAAACTGGGAAATTCTAAGAACTTCAATTTCCCCTAGATGTATTCTTCCTGAAGCAAATCCTAGCCCTAAGGACAACATATATTAATCAGATTTGTATATAAGAATGATTTCACATAGAAGAAGAAAAAATAGAATCACACACCCTTTTGTCAAAAATGATATGAGAGATTTGTAAACTAATTATAAAGTAATTCAATAGTATCTAGAAAATTTGAAGTATAACCAAAATTTATGTTCAGTTTAGAAAATACTTCAGTTCAGAAATACTATGTTTTTCTTTTGAAAGTTAGAAAATATTATGCTAATACATAAGCAAAAACAAAACCAGGGTCTTTAAAATGCATATTCTTACAAATGACCAAGAAAATTTTTTTAACACTTAAATGACACCAAAAGTATTGGCAAAGATTAGTTACCGCGTAGCGATAAAAAGAAGAGTTGACAAAACTTCCTTTTGAAAGAAATGTGAAAACGAGTAGGCAAAAGGATTAGTACTGAATAATTGTCGCAAACATGTGAAGACAAGGAAATGAAAGAAAAATGGAAGCAGTTTCGACATGACTAACTAAAAAGAGGGTAAGGGACCTGCAATAGTAACCTTGACATTCTAAGAGGAGGCCAACACAAAATGGGAAATTAAGCTATTATGCGTTAGGTTAGATATGATATTCAAATTCTAAGAAATTCAACCAAAACATTGAAATGATTATGAATGGGACAGAAAAAACAAGTAATGTGCCCGCTCAAATTTGACAGGATTTTTTAAAAGATAGACTAACAGTTGATTAGAAGGATGCTCTAACGCAACCTGAAACTTAGAAGAATATCTATCATCATATTATCAGGAAAACAATATCAGAATGAAGGAAGGATTAAAGAAGATACAGAATCCAAAAAGGAGACTGTATGGTTCTAAGCTCCAAAAAGCACACCCTTCTTTATATGAATGGTCAGAAAAAAGAAACAGAGAGCAATCGGGTAGAACTATACTGAACTATACAAATTTTTTAATCATTCAACCTATTCATTCAGGAAGCACTATGTGAAAAAAAAAACAATAAAACTGAAATCAGTTAAAACAGCAAAGTCCACCGCTACAGATTCCAATGGTCGCAGTGAATACATTCGTAATTCTTTAATCAAAATAGAGTTCGATCTTAAGTCACAGACAACTCATTCACAAAAGGTCTCCTTAGCTAGAGAACAGTACAAGTTAAGCTCGCTAAAGATTTGCACTTTATTTTGAAGTTTAGGACCTTAAGGATTGTACGCGAACTTTCATGATCTGCTATAGAAAAGGCAAGTAACAGGTGTCTAAACAGATTAAAAAAGAACCGACTCCAATTTAACCAAAACATGAAAAGAAGAAAAAATCTCACTGAACTTGCATAAAATCATTAACCAAAACAGGAAAGAAACGAAACATTGGCATCATAAAGATTGATCAAAAGCCTCAACATTGTGGTTCACTCGAAACCGGGAAAGAGCCATAGAGAAGAAACTAACATTGACCCATGATTCATATTCACATCCAGAGGGCAGAATCCAACTGACGAATATCAATCAAAAGATAAATACATGAAGACGCATCAAACACGATTCCGAGAATGACCACTGAAAAATGAAATCCAGCAATGAAAAATTGAAAAAAAGCAAACTTGGCGATTACCCGGAGGCCAATCGGGAAGAGAAGCAGGGAGAGAAAAGGTGTCAGGTTTAGTCGGGGACATATCTGAGACTCTGCCCCAGTGGAAACATTTGCATTCAGACATTGTTTACTCGCACAGACATTCCCCTCTCTCTCCTTTCAGACAATGATATTCTAACAACTATAAAGTATAAAGAACAAATTCTTTTAGACCAACAAAAAGAAAGAACAATAATGTATTGGGGAAGTTCTAAGCATCGGTGGAAGAGAAGAGAAGCAGTTGCATGTTTTCTGTTTTAGATTCACTGCAACCGATTTTGATTTGTCAAACCTAAATTTAATAAAAGCAAATCGTACCGTAAGCGTATTAGCCACGTGAACGATGAAGATATCCCGAATTGCAATTGGTTACAACTATTTCATTCATCTCAACATTTGGTATAACAAAAGTTAAAATTTTATATTTTTCTAAATACTCGTAATATTCGTTTTATTTTATTACTATTTAATAATTTATTATCTTTTCTATTAGTTTTTATTTCTATTTTTATTAGTATTTTTGTATTATTATTAGTCTTATTTTCATTATTTTATATATATCTATATATTTTGTTATTTTATTATTATTTCTATTTATCGATGTTATTATTGTAATTTATTTTCTTAATAATTTATCGTGTTAGTTTTACTTATTTTTTTTGTAACCTACATTATTGTTATGTTGTCTCATTTGCATGTGGGTCTATCGAAAATAGTCTCTCTATTATATAGAAGTAAGGCTGAGTACTATTAGATCTCCCAAATTTCACCTCATTGCAGAATTTCTAACTAAGTGATGATTTCAGGACGTGGAAAAAATAGAACACACGCAAGGAGGGGAGATAGGACGAGTTGAAACAGGAAAGAGGCTTCATGGTGTGAGGTGTTGGATTGGTTGGACTACCCCGCCATCTGGTTGGGTTGAAGTTGAATTGTGACGGCAGTTCTATTGTTCATCCTGGGTTGATTAGTGGTGGAGGGTTGTTGCGAGATTCATTTGGTCGTTGGCTAGAGGGATATTCGTTTCGAATTGGTGTTTCAACTATCTTGGTGGGGGAGTTATGGTCCATTCGAGATGGTTTGATTTTTACGTGTGATCATGGTTTTCGGCAAGTCATTGTAGAATCTGACAGCATGGAGGCGGTGAGGATGGTGACTTGTGGTGTTATCTCTTCACATCCTCTGTCTGTTTTGATTGTGGATATTCAAGATCTACTTGCTAGGAATTAGAGTTGCTATCTTAGGCATGTGCTTCGCGAAGGTAATTTTGCAGCAGATTGTTTGGTTAAATTGGGTCATGGCATTGCGTCCAATTTTTAGATTTGGAATGATATTCCTGATGCCCTCTCTTTGATTGTATGGGCTGATACCTGTAATATTTCTTTTATGAGATAGTTTAGTCTCTTTTAATTGTAACCAAAAAAAAAAAAAAGTATTTCAAATCGTACCGTGAACGTATTAGCTTAGCCAGGTGAACGATGAAAATATCCCGAATTGGAACTAGTTACAAGCCGCAAGAGTAGCAAAGCACGTTTTAAACACGGAAAGAAAAGTAAGAAACCCGATTGCCCGATCCTGAGGCAATGCTCAGCTCAAGCCTCCCCATTGAACAAAAATGATATTTTGATTTCTCCACTATCCATCAGACCTCAATTTAATAAATAAAGACTGAATTGAAATTCTGACAATTCAACGTCAAACACTTGTATTATAAAAAGGAGGCGCAGGCGCTCCATATCATTTGTTTGCGTATATTCCAATTTATTCTCTTGACGCTTGTATTGGTAGAGAAATTCGCAGTCCTCTTTAAGCGCAAAAGGGTACGCTTCTTTTCCTTTTTACAACTACTGTACCATGGATTCCTTCGATTATTGGAAATGGAGAGTAAACTCCTGCATGCAACTCATTTTACTGATTCCGTTGTCTGTGCATGAGTTATATAAGCCAAGCACCTAATTAACGGCACAAGTTCAACTTTATAAATCACAATTGGTTTATCAAACTCAAGTTGCAGAGCCTGGGAAGTATCAACACATTCATTTTTTCTGTTTCATCTGCATTAGTAGCAGCAGCAAACTTTAGGCCCCAGGCTTTGGCTTCAGCATTAGTGGCACCACACTTTAGGCCCCAGGCTCTGTCTCGCAGCCTCAGCCTCACACACCTTATCTGATCTTATCTTTCGTGAAAAGAAAATTAATCGAACAAGTTCAAACTTCAAAGGCGTTCTTCCTTCATCTATTCTCTTTTATGCATTAATTTCAGGAGCAGATCTATATACCAGCCACAAGAGCTAGAACTAGAAGCCATGCTGCTAAGGAGCTCTTCAACACCAGTTCTTGGATCTTTACTCTCATCTTTCGCAGAGAGTCCTAACAATAATGTTAATTACCACCATGAGACCCACTACAACAATCTCAAACCTCAAACCTTCCATCATACAAGCCTCAACAAGCTTCCACATCATCAAACTGGATCTCTCAATCTCACCACCCCAGTTTCTTCCAACTCCTCTCCCATAGCTCCTTCCTATGCGGAATTCTCCCACCATTCTCATAAAGGCTTTCGTCGTGCGCAGTCGGAGGGAAACCTGGAAGGACTATCCTATGCTTCTTGCAACCACAATCCGGAATTCTGCAGTTCAAGCCAATCTAAGAAGTTTTCAAGTTATAGACCGAATAAGTTTGCCATCTTGGATACAATACCTTCTTTTTCTTCTCACAATCCTAAAGGTCCTTATGAAGAAGATGACTACGAAAAAGAAACAGATATTGAAGACCAGGAAGAGGAAGAGCATCTAGAAGAAGATGAAGCCTTGGCTGGTGGACATTTATGTTCAACTAACCATATGGAGAATATGGTATTAACTGAGGAGATAATAGTTGCAGATAAGACTTGGAATGTGGATTTTCGAGGAGAAAGTGATTTAATCTGTGAAGAGATGTATCTTGCAAGAGGACTTGGAATTGAAAGCGGTAGAAATAATGGTAATGGTGGCAATAGCAGTGGAGGTAGTAGCGGCAGAGGTGGCGGCCGTGAATTTAATTCAGGAGGTGGAGATGGAGATATGGGTGGCACAGAGGAGTACTATAAGAGAATGGTTCAGGAAAATCCTGGCAACCCCTTGTTCTTGAGGAATTATGCAAAATATTTGTATCAGGTGAGCATAGTTGCAGTCACATATCTTCAGTTACCTGTTTTGGAAATGATGCAGAAAACTTTAATCTTATTTTGCAGACAAAGCAAGACCTCAGAGGGGCAGAGGAATATTACTCTCGGGCCATTCTAGCAGATCCTAAAGATGGTGAAATTCTAGCGTTATATGCTCAGTTAGTATGGGAGCTACATCATGACCAAGATAGGGCTGCGAGCTACTTCGAACGGGCAGTTCAAGCTTCCCCGGAAGACAGGTGAGTGATCCATTATACACAAAATTGCACGTCTTAATTTCCTGTACTGAAGCTTGATGAGTATCGAATCTCTGTATTTTGCAGTCATATCCATGCAGCATATGCTAGTTTCCTCTGGGATATAGAGGATGACGAAGATGAGCAAGAAGTGGGCGATGGTTCAGACGCCATTTCCCCTCATTTTGACGAAGCAGCTTTGGCTTCTGCTGCTTAACTTGCAACTTCTAAACGGATGTCTCCTGAAACTGTTGCGGAGAAAAAGAGAGCTCATCCATTAAGCATTTGTGTAGTCATAGTCATAGAGTAGCTGTATAGTTAATTCGTTGAGTAGTTGTATTCGTTGACAGTTAATAGTGTAGAGTTGATAGTGTCGCTGATAGCGCTCTGTTTTAATGTATATATACCAGCAACTTTGTTTTACGTAAGATATAACAGAAAATACATTTTTTACTTCTCTCTCTACAAGCGGTTACTAGCTTGTTCATGGTATCAGAGGTAGACGGTTTTGAAAGGGCCAAGATCTTGAAAGCTCAATAATGGCAGATAGAGACGATGATCCGTTTTTCTTGCATGCTTCCGATCACCCAGGTATGGCGCTTGTGACAACGCCATTGACTGGTTCTAACTATTTTAGCTGGAGTACAGCTATTCGAACTTCTCTTGAGGCAAAAGATAAGCTGTGTTTCATTGACAGAACGTTGACGCCACCTGCGAATTCTGTCCAGTACCGGAAGTGGAAGAGAGTGGATTCGATGATCAAATCCTGGCTTCGAAATTCAATCTCTAAAGATCTCGGTGATAGTTTTGTATATTCTCCCAGTGCCAAGCATCTATGGAAGCAGAGATCTTGGAAGCTCCAACTTCTTCTGAAAGTAGAGATATTGGAAGCTTGGTGATGCAGATGCAAGACTTGCAGCAAGATCTGGCTAAGCTTGTGCAAAGGAAGATGTCAGCTTCTAACGGAACAGGAGGAGGGTTTACAAACTTTGCCTTTGCAGGTAATGCTGTTTCTAAATGCACAGCATTACATGATTTGCCTTTATCTGGTAGAAATGTTTGGATAATAAACACAGGGGCATTGAATCACATGTGCTATGATACTGATCTTATGAGACACATAAGAAAAGTGCCTATTCAATTACCTGATTATCTTACCACCACGGTTAGTCATGTCAGCCATGTGGTATTACACCCAAGACTCACTCTTGAAAATGTTCTATATCTACCCTCCTTTAAGTTCAACCTTTTATCCGAGAATAAACTGGCAAAAAATGTTGCCGCTTTCCTAACTTTCTTTCCTTCCCACTGTCTAATACAAGACCTAAAGAGTAGCAGCATCATTGCTGTGGGAGAAGTGGTAGGAACCTTGTATATACTTACCCCAAAGTCTTTTGATTCCTCTGTAATAAATGGATATGTGAAAGTCGTATAGACACCATACCAGTCAACAAGATTGATAGTACTATTTACTCCAAAAATGTACTTTCCAATTCTTGTATTTCCCACTCCTTACTGAATAAAGATGCTGCAATTTGGCATTCGAGACTTGGCCATGCTTCATCCACAGTCCATGTGACATATGCCATTTATCGAAGCAACAGAGGCTTTTTTCTCCAGTTGGCGCTTCTGTTCATGCAACACAAGTGATGGAGCTTTTACATGTTGATATCTGGGGTCCGTATAAATAGGCAAGTCTTCATTCTTGTCATTATATTTTAACTATTGTTGATGATTTTAGTAGGGCAACTTGGACTATTTTGCTAAAATATAAATCTCAAGTACCTGAGGCATTGCAAGGCTTTGTTAATGATGCTTGTAGTAGTTTTTTCATTGGCAAGGGCATCCTGCACCAACGTACATGTCCCTATACTCCGCAGCAAAATGGAGTAGTGGAGCGGAAGCATAAGCATTTGTTACAAGTGACACGAGCATTGCTGTTTCAAGCCAAGATGCCTAACAGATTTTGGGGAGAGGTCATTTTAACTACAGCATATATTATAAACCGACTTCCTACTGTTGTGCTTGATTGGAAATCTCCTTTTGAGATGCTATATCTCACGGTCCCAGATTATGCCAGGTTGAAGGTTTTTGGTTGTTTGTATTATGCTACTAACACAGCTCCAAGCAAGGGAAAACTAGACGCAAGGGGCCACTAAATGTGTCATGGTGGGCTATGCAGTGGGACAGAAGGCTTACAAGGTATATGACTTAGAATCTCGTAAGGTGTTTAGCTCAAGGGATGTTGTTTTTTATGAGACTGTCTTTCCTTTTACTACTGAGAAAGACTAGAGATTTGACATTTCCAATCTAGTTTGGAATTTGAATGATGTTGCTTGTACTGACTTAGGGTTGGTAATTTTGTTGGAAGTGTTTCTGGTGTAGAGGAGGCTAGGGTGGAGTTGGTAGATGATGTTGGTCTAGATCATGGACCACATGCCTCAGAGGAAGTAGTTGAGGATCTGTATGATAATATTGTACCTGCACCACAACTCAGACAGAGTTTAAGACAACGTAGGCCCCCAGTATGGATGCAGGATTATGTGACTTGTAGCAGTATTTCACTAGCTCCTGATGAAGGCTATACGATTTCTCCTACTTATACAGCTTTTATGGCTAATATTGGCAAAATTATGGAACCTAAGTCTTATCAACAGGCTGTACAATATGAAGAATGGGTGGAGGCTATGAACAAGGAGCTGTTAGCTCTTGAAGAAAATCAGACATGGGAGCTCACCAAGCTATCGAAGGGAAAGAAGGCTATATGATCAAAATGGATTTTCAAGGTGAAGTTTGATTCTAATGGGAATGTGGAGAGATATAAGGCTAGATTAGTGGCGAAAGGGTATAATCAAACAGCAGGTGTAGATTTCTTTGATAGTTTTTCTCCTGTTGCTAAATTAGTCTGCGTGAGGACTTTTCTTGCTCTTGCAACTTTGCAGTATTTCGTTGTTCATCAATTAGAAATCAATAATGCCTTTTTGCATGGATTTTTGAAGGAGGAAGTTTATTTGATTCCACCCGAGTGTTACACTAAAGCTGGACAGGGTGAAGTATGTAGATTAAAGAAATCCTTGCATGGGTTAAAACAAGCTTTTAGGGAGTGGAATTCTGAGTTTACAACACATGACCTATGGTTTTTCTCAGTCAATTCATGATCATTGTTTGTTTACTTAAACGTGGCTTTCTTGCTCTCTTAGTATATGTTGATGATGTTTTAATTGGGGGTTCTTGTGAGGAAGATATTGTTGCTGTGAAGACATTTCTTCACTCCATCTTCACCATCAAGGATCTGGGGAATGTCAAGTATTTCCTTGGTGTTGAGGTCATTCGATCTCCTGCAGGTACTTTCCTTTCTCAGAAGAAATATCTTCAGAATATCCTCGCTGACTGTGGCCTTGTTGACTCTCATATTACTGCCACTCCACTTCCTAGAAATCATAAATTTGATTAGCATAGTGAGCTACTCCCGGATGTGGATAGGTACAGGCGAGTGGTTGGGAGGTGACGCGCACCACGGAAAGATTGACGTCGATATGATGTTGATTTCAATGGGTATTTTTGTTTTATGGGTTTTTTGACCTAGAGGAATTAAAAGGATAGCTATTTGGAATTCAATAAACAAGAAAATAAAGGATACCAAGGTTTGATTTCTACGACACCTCTCAGAAACTTGTTCCGAGCAATCCCGATGATCAAAATAAAACCAATAAAGGATACGCAAGGTTTGATTTCTACGATACCTCTTGGAAACTTGTTCCGAGCAATCCCGATGATCAAAATAAAACCAAGAAACAAAAAATCAACACGCCACAATTGAGAACACAATTGATAAGTAAAAGATGGTTCAGAAAGTAACAA
>JANZLH020000156.1:3372464-3390563 GCA_026770325.2 Erythroxylum fimbriatum | reverse complement strand
CGCTTACCGCTACTACATTAATTTGTTTTAACGGGAGTGAAATCTTTTATATTTGATTGCAGGCGACAGCATCACCATAACTGTTTGCACAATGTTGTTTTTTAAGTAAGAAGCCATATTTGATAATAGGTTCGAGTCTAATATTTTTGGAAACAATCTTTGTAACACATAAAAAAGAAATTAAAGTCCTATGGAGAATTACCACAGACATAACAACACTTATCTTCAATAGAAGAATCACCACTATTAATTAGAAAAAGACAGGGCTACAGATTTGGTGTCAAGGCACATCTTTTCCTTCTTGATAAGGACATTATTCTACCTTTCCTTTTGGGCAACTGTAAGGGTGGATAAAGTCATGGCTAACTTTACAACTAGAACAGGACAACTAGGGAGAATCATGTCAAAGTATATTTTAGAGACTAACCAATTAGCTTACATAGAACTACAAAATAGTCATCTTCTCCTGATTCAGTTGAATGACTTAACCAAATGTAGCAACAAATTCCAATAGCCATTCCAGGGAACTATAAAGCAATAGGAGATTAAAATGGGATAATAGCAGAAGAATTGAAAATTGACAACTTTAAGTTTAAGAAAATTCTAGGAAATGGATGCACTAAAAAATGAGACTTGGCAGACGAAGCCACGTTTACATATCCATTTTCAGCATGACATAAGTATGAATCCAATCGAATTGAATTCACGTTAGGTAAAGCTGCAACAAGAAAACAATTGTACAAAACCAACTCTATTTCTAACAAAATGAAAAGGTATAAGAGTTTAAGTTCATAAAGGTCAAAATTTTTGGTTCCTTAACAATACGAGGAAACCTTTGTATGCCTCAATCACCTCGTGGGAGGCTTATATGTTAGCTTTTATCTTACATTCAATCGATTAGTTGTAATTTTAGTGAAATGATTATTTAAATACATCTTTTATCTTATTCATATTTAAGTGCATATGATAAAGTTCATGGAACAAATGAAATTTGATGAAATGTATATGATAAAGTTTATGAGATAAATATACATATAAACGAAATTATGATAAGATTATAAGTATAAGATTTATATAAGATTTATGTGTTATCCTTAAATTGTTCCTAGTTATTTTTCTGTTGAAATTAGACATTAATAGAGCGTAACAAAAGTAACACACGTTATGTTTCTTACTTTTGAAGGAAGTAGTTAATCTCATAGATTAAAGTGTAGAAATACTTAAATAAATTCAGCCAGAAAAGATCGATATAAACTCATTATCCAAACACTCTCTAGACTTTTGGGGCTATTTTTCAAGTGTATGCCAAAAGTTCTATGGATACAAGTTGTTTAATGCCTCCAATTCTTATTGTTTTGATTCAGGACCTCGAGAGTTATTTATTTCTATTGTTATCATCCCTTGTATCGATAGAGAGAGGGGGCAGAGCATTTGGTTTTTTCATGTTGTCAAAGAGTTGAACAAGAAAGAGAACAAATTCATTAAATAGTCCCAATATGAGAATTATATTTTGAATAATGCTTATATCTCTATGAAAATTCTCATTATGATAATTGTATAAGTGATTCTTTAACTTGAGATATTTGAAGTATCACATATAGGGATTGCTATATTTTGATATTACTTATAACCTATCCTTATTATTGGTAGTTTAATTGGTGGTCGTTAGATATAACATAAATTATATAAAGCTAATTTAGTAATCAATGTAAGATTCATAACCTTAAAAACATTAAAAAGAATGCGTCATAATTCTTATTTAATATTGATTTAAGAAATCTTTGACTATGGTAAAATGACACTTTAAAATAGTTTATAAATGTCATTAATAGAATCAATTACCTCAAATAAATTGGACATTTATTTTATACTTCATATCTAATTGAAACATTATAAGATGAAGGAATTGAATTATACAACAAACCTATGCATGAAAAGTTTAATCAATATTAGTTTAAATTTCTAATATCTGGTTGGTCATGATATATTACTAAATGTCAATCTTGATCTATGAATATAAATTAATTATTAGAGAAATAAAGATAAATTAAAATATTTATGCTCTTAACGTATATGTTAATATATTTAGGAATCTAATAGGTCACACAAAAAGAACAATTGGATAAAGAAAAATTAATTTAATTAAGTTGGACTTGATTGTAAAATTTAAAAAACTTTAGATTTAAAAATGAGATATTTATTAAATAAAAATCGGTATGAGATATTAGATCTTATTTAGGCCTAATTAGTATTTAATTATAATTAAATTATAATTAAAATTAAGAATAAGATTTTGTTTCAGTTAAATTACTAAAATACTAAAACAACATTATAAATATGCATAGACTCGAAAAGATCTAGCACGTTTTGTCTAACCCGTGATACACTACTTATAGAGTTCTCTTAACACTACATCAATGTTTACATTTGGCTACGAAAAAAATCGTAGCTAAACATACTAAAATTGTCGCTAATAGGAATTGACAATGTTTTGCTTTCGTTGCCCAAAATGTCATGAAATCCTTAGAGCTGAAAAATATACGCAACATTTGGGCTATTTGTTTCAAAAAGTTTTTAATAATGCTTTTCTTTTATAGAAAAAAAACTTTTAGCAACGATTGGAGGAATTATCACCAAAGAATTTGGCTATGCTTCTTTTCCATAGATAAAAAACTATTTGCTATGCTTTTGGAAGTGTAGCCAAAAGTTTTTATCTACATTTTCGGAAATGAAGCCAAAAGCTTTTAGCTATGCTTCTAAAAATGTAACCTAAAGTTTTTAGTTACGTTAGTCAAATGTTTTTACCTATGTTTTTGAAAACGTAAGCACAAGTTTGTATTTATGTTTTCGAAAACGTAGCGAAATGTTTTTAACTATGTTTTATAAAATATAGTCAAAATTTTTATCTACCTTTTAACGAAATGTTATACCATATTGGAATAAATTATTTGTTACATTTTTAATCGATATTATTGTATATAATGTTTCAATATATTTTTATTGTTATTATTATAAAAATATACAAAAATAATTGATAATTTGAAGCATTGTATATAAAAAATAAAATATCATTAAATTTCAATGTATGCAAGATTTTAATTGCAACTTTAACAATTTTAATATACAAAATAATAAACATAAAGACTAGTTTACAAATTAGAATACAAATCACTTAATTGATGCATCTTCATCAAATCTGTAATTCGAGGGAAAAGGATTAAATTTAAATATAATAGAAATAGGAATTAACAGAAAAAGGTATAAGAGATGTAATTAATACCTTTCACTATCATCTTCACTACTTTGATAATCTAGGCCAAGTATTTTTTTTAGGTACTTATTATGCTTGGCCAACTTTTTTCGAGTATGTTGTGATTCAGCCATAAGTGACTTGTTTTCCTCTTCAAAATGAAGAACATATGTGGATCTTGATAAGGTCGAAACATTTGGCTTAAGGCCAAAGTCAAGACCTTTGATATAACCAAAAAATGTACTAAGCACGATATTGCAAATGTCTCCTTGCCTTCACCTAAGAAGGAAAAGATTTATAGAACTGATGCAACGTATAACAACGATCCCTAGTCTTTTATTTCAACAATGAAGTCACGTAGATTGAAACATTAGGGTTCTCGATATCGATAACATTCAATTTTATCTATGAATAATAAGTAAAAGTATAACTTAAAATAAGTGAAACAATATTGCATATAGTTAAATAAATTGAAAATTTTTCACAACTTTATCCAAAGCATTTTCAAGCAAGTTTTCTTCCTTTAAGTCTTTAGCATGCTTAAGGTAAGGTAAGTCTGTTTTCGCAATAATCCCTAACTCACTTGACAACTTTGCATATTGGATCTTGTCTATGGGATGACCTTGCGAAGTATCAATATGTATTTACAACTTGCTATTCATTGCAACATTCATTCGTTGCAATTCACAACCTCTAGTTATACCTCTACATCTTTTTTAATATTGACATTTGAACCAGACAAAAAATCAATAATTCTAAAAAAATACGCATTAAACATGTAAATATATATTTGAGCATAAGTCTATTTGTAGGTGTTAAATATTAATAAACCTGTAGATCCTTTTGCCTAGTTGATTCATTGTTGCTTGAGGAAGAATGAGGTTATGCCTGACTAATTTTAATGATGGTTGAAGTCGAATGTTGTTGTTGGCTAGGAACTTATTGATCTAATTGAAGTTGCACATTCCTCTGTTCAATAATTTTGATACTTACCACCTTCTTCCCTTTGTTTCTACTAGGTTCCATTATATTGTATATCTATTAAAAAAGGTAAATTTTGTTAACATTAAAATACATCCAATCATCATTACAAACATACACTCAATCATTAACATTAATAGCATTGACATAACTCAATCATCAATAATCTGCATTAACATAACTCAATAATTAACATTCTGTATTAACATAAATCAACCATCAACAATCTGTATTAAGATAACTTAATCATCTATAATTCAAATTAACATAACTGAATCATCAATAATCCCCACTATCATAACTCAACCATTAGCAACACGCATTAATATAACTCAATCATGAACAACACTCATTAATATATCTCAATCATCAACAATACGCATTAATATAACTCAATCATTAAAAATATGCATAAAAAATTTGAGTATCATAGCTGGTTTTAGGCTTCCATAAAAAAAATTAAGGCTAGGCATGAGATCTTATCAATTAATGCTCAACAACCAAAAAATTTCAACATCAAAGTGAAGCATACTTAAAAAATCAAGGGTAAAGCATATCTTATCATAGAAATATGACATTACTTACTTCTAGAAACAACACTCAACATTAAAGTTATCAATTTTAAGCTTAGAGGCATTAATTAGCCACTCCTTACCCATGTTCCCAATGAAGACCAAGCAACATTTCATTTGGTGAGTCTTTTTTTTAGAATTTCTGAATTCTTTATTCAATTCTCACAATTACTCCCTAAATGAAATGTTAAATTCTTAAGTACTTTACTTCCTTTTGAATGATGAATTCGTAGTACCTTGGAATTCATAAGGGATTGACTTATCTATGTCTCCTTGCATTCGATCTTTTATGTCCCGAATTCACCTCGACGGTTATGCCATATTACAATTATAAATATAAAAAAATATAAATATAAAAAATATAAAAATATAAATTTAAATTTAAATTTAAAACCTATATGCGAAATATAGACTTCTGCAACCATGACATTTTTGCTTACTTGACAAAATTTCGTTTTAAAAGTAAAAGAAAGGGAATAATTTCTTCCACAAAAGATATTTGTTTTCATGAGGTATATCTAGAAATTCCCATTTATTTGTTGCTGACTTGACCATAGACCAATTTCACTTTTATTGGGAAGTATTGAATACTATTCTAAAAACGTATGTAGTTAACTATGATTAAGCATTAACCAATAAACTTGACCATAAAAAAATTATCATATATGACAAATCACCTTTGTAAGATAAGGAAACATACATAGATCATTTAAAATAATGAAATTAATCAAAAGTAATAAAATTGAATCGAAACATAAATCGAGCAGCAACTACATTTCTAAATCCAATTAATAATTTTATGCTTTTAAATGTATAAAAGGGAAATTCTTATTATACTACTTAAGAAAATCTTTAGATCATATTATTGAAAAATGATGCTGAAATTTCCATATATGTACTTTTTCAATTAGAATATGTGTATAGTTACAAAAAGGAAATTAAGAAAGGAGAGGCAAAAAGATATATTAGTGAATTTTTAAAGCTATAAGGATATGTACATAAGTTGAAAGTTAACATTCTTGGATCAATTATGAAGCTTTAATTATCAATATACCAAGAGTCTTCAATTTTGCAATTCAAAAGAATACACATTTGTTTTGAAGTTATGAAAAGGGGATAGATGCATTTGGGACCAAACTTAAAGTTGTAGAGATGGAAACTTTATGGCTACCCATATAAATATGGCATCATTGTTATCCATCATTCTAGCATTTGTTGGAAATTACTACAATAAAGATGGATTATATAATATTTATCAGCATATGTTATATCCTCTGATAGGGGGAATATTTTCTTTTGTTCTTGAATCGATTAAAGGTTGATAATAAATCTATTTTTTCACCTCTTTGCCAATAAAGAAAAATATGAGGATGTTTATCATAATAGTAGAGGATGCAACAAAGAAATCCCATCAATATATAGTTAATACTCAGTCTATGTGAAATTAAAAATTTTGCAAAATTCATCACATTTGTTTGACTCATTTTATGCATAATAATATAAGATGCTTATTATTGTAAGTTCAAAACTAGGTGATGCTAAAGGTCCAAAACCATAATATGAGAAATCTTCATAGCATACACCTATCAATTTATACAAGGTTATGAATTAACTTAAATTGACGATGCATCATATCTACATTCTAGTTAGTATATTGTAGAGCATAATTATTATACTAAGTCAGTAAAAAAGCAATGCATTCCTTACATAAAGAACTCCATAAATTTGTTACAAACAATTCAAACAAAAGTAGGACGTCTCTAATGGACATACAAGGAGGTAAAAAAATGTCAACCAATACATAACCAAAACAAAAACACAACTCACCATCTTCCAACATAAACAAAAACCCATAGATAGAAAACAGAACACAAAACCTAGAGAATGATAGCGTAGTAGAAAAAACACAAAAAGGATTCTTTTTTGAAAATAGAACAGAAAAATAGTACCTAGTGGATGACTTACTTGGACGGACCACGACAAATAGGAGACGACCACAATAGACTACGTTTCTTCAAAAGGAAATATGACGACAAAAGCAAAGACGAAGAGAGCTTCATTTTTGTGTTAATAATACATAAAAATGACATTATTTGTTGTGGAATAAATGACAACATTTTCAAATAATTTAGAAGAAATATGGAAAATACTTGGCAATGATTCAGAAAAATGTCACTAAATGTAGACCATTGGTGACGAATTTAGAGAAACATCACCAAAGGGTTAACAATTGGTAACAATTTCTCAGGGCTAACCATTTGGCGATGCTTTTGTTAATCGTCGCTAAATGTAAGGCTTTGGCGACGATTTTTGTTAATCGTCGCCAAATATTTTCATATATGTATTTATATAGGCAACAAATTTTATGTAATATAGAAACTCAATAAAATAGTATATAATTTATATATAATAAAAAGAGTTTTGTGAAACCACATTAAATTATCAAATCATACATTTTAAAAGAGAAAAACAAAAAGTATAAATCTATGTAATATTAATTAATTTTGTGTTTAGAGTTTTATAAAAATTTGAAATGGCATTGTTATTAGCTATATGTATATTTATATTTAGAATCATTGTTAATAATATTAATTTGATTTTTATTAATATAATATCAATTTTATTATTGATTTCCATATTTTTCCTATATTACAATTATTTTTAATTATAATCTAATTATATATGGTGATTAATATAATGATATATGAATGTATCCACAATAATTGTCATTAATATAATGATTTATGCATGTACATAACAACCTCTAAAGATAAAACACCTCTCCCACAACAAACACAGTTAAACGAAACCAAATCTACCTCTCCTATAACAAGCATAGTCAAAACAACAACTTAACCCACAACCTATTAACAAAGAAAATAAAAGAAAATGTTGTTGTAAACAGTAGACAAGGTAATTTATCTATGATGGCGTTTTATAAATAAGGTAAATAAATCCTCCCTAGCCGAAAGAGTCTTAAAATTCTTCCTAATTAGGGTTAAACCATCGAAGACGATCTTCTTGTTTAAGCTAGTCAAGTTGCCAAGTATGGCTTCCTCTATCTTACTTCTCACCTTTTTTTTCTTCTTTTTACCTTTGGTTACTATTCTCCAATAGCTAGTTATTAGCTCTCTCTTAGAGGAGTCATAGATCACTCCCATCCTAGGTGAAAGCTAAACTCGAGGTATGAAATTACTTGATTCTTTTGTACTAACTTAGTATCTTCTTATTTAATCCAGATTTCCAATTAATAATTAGAGATCATAGGTCTTGTTTTAGAGAGACAACTTCGATCCCTAGTCTTTATACAACTTTTTAGGTAAGTCTTCCCTCTTTATAAATTTATTCTTAACTACTCTAAAGTTGATGTATCAATTTGCTCAGATTTTTTTATGCATTTTTTGTGTGGTTTTTGCATCTTATTGATCGCCTACAATTACCCTTCCTGGTTTTTTACTTACTTCCATTTTGAATTACATAATAATAGCTCTCTCCATATCTAACTCCTACATAGTTGGCCTCTGTTATCAAAATAGTGGCTTTATAGGAAAGCACACTTAATTCTACATCTCCTAAACATATTACATAAATAATTAACATTCTCAACCTTATCATATGAAGTTGTCTCAGTTAATAGATTACAAAATTAACATTGCTAGAATGTTGGAACAAATTTATGGGGAAGTAGGATATTTGTGTGCGTGAATGATTATCTAAGAACTCTGAAATTATTTCCTCAACATTTCTTCTTATTTGCAATGTTTCTATTGTTTGTTATAAGTTCAAATTTAAGATGTTCTTTCTTGCTAATGCTTATGTAAGAAATAAGGCATTATATTTTTACCCATATTCAAAATTAATGTTTGGATTGATCACAGCTATAAAGATAAATAGTGAAGTTTATCTCGATTGATAAGCATCTTTGTACTAGATTTGATGATAGAAGACTTAAAGGGTTATATGGTATTTGTTGTATAATTTGGTTGTGTATTTATATACGTTGTGACTTATGTTTGGAATAGACAATGTATAAAAGTACTATTATTATGTGTAATACTTTCTTTTCCTATGTGAATAGGTTATAAAATTAACTTCAACTAGTTATATTGCCTTATTGATGTCCATTAATAATCTTATAAATGTGTTAGATGTAAAAAAAATTAAAATAAAAAGTCTTCTATTCTTAAAGACATCATATCACTTATTAATATATGGCATGTGATTTGAGTTTTGTTTATCTTTAATGGTGACTAACAAACATAGAATGTGCTTGTGTAGGGGATTCTTAGATGATTAAAAAATTGTGAATATTTTGTTATTTGCATATAACTTCATATAATTTTTGTTTCCTTATTAAATTGTACACTCTACTTTTATATTGATCATATCTATGACTTATTTTTGTTTCTATTGACTTTTCAAAATAAAACTGTTATCATAAATTCATCGCAGAATGTTGACGTGGTAGATAGTTTTCAAAGATAGAAATAAGCTCCGATGGAAGGAATGTGGCAAAATTCTCCCCGATGAGGAATAAACTGATGCACAACAAATCTCCTTATCAAAGTCTAATCACCTCTTGCCTTCAATGGTTGATCTTCTTCTTCAAGGTCTTCAGTATCATTCAAATTAACTCTCTTTCTTTATTATCTGTATCTCATTTTCTGTTAGGAAGCTATTAGATGAACATGTGATTGTCTATACTATATATTGTGTATAGCTTCCTTGAATCTTCAAGAGAACGTAGAGGAAAATAGAGGTGGTGAAGATGACTTAATGGTCTGTATAGGATTAACAAAATATGTTGTTTTGGACTAGTCATTGCAAAAGTATGTCTATTTATTATAACGATGATGGAGTCATTTAATCTGGTATGCACGTGTTCAAATTTAGGTTCCTTATACTGTTTGATTTAGTTTTTGAAATTCTACATTGCTTGTTTGTTAGGTGAAACACATGGTACGTGCAATTCATCTAATTTAGTTATCCATACTGCATCTAGGAAATCATTCACTATATCTTTTGCTAGATTAGTTAAAGCCAAGAAGTTGTTAGAAGAGGGAGTTGATAAACAAAATCTCGATGGAAGATCTTTGACTATTTTAGTTGATGCCTTCGAACGTGCGAGGGGCCTTCTTGGGAATCTAGACATAGAGAATTCTTTTACCTTATCTACCGAGTCTCATTTCACTTAGAATCTATAAAAACAACAATTTTTTTCGATGGAATATGAGTGAAAATTTATTTATTATTTTATTTGTAAGAATTATTAAACTTCTAATTAAAATCATGTATTACTTATCAAATATCATTATATTATATTACTTACCATATATCAATATTTATTGTTTTTTTTCTGTAAGAATCATATATAATGATATTAAGAACTTCATGTTAAAACTATTTGAAAATTTTGTGACACCATATAAAATTGTCAATTCATATAATTTAAAAGAGAAAAATAGAAAGTATAAATCTATATAATATTAATTAATTTTGAGTTTATAGTTTTATAAATTATTGAAATAACTTGACATTTTTGTTATATAAATTTATTATTACATTTAGAATTATTACCAATAATGTTAAATTTGATTTTTCTCAATATGATGTTCAGTCGTAAAATGATCAACTCAAAGTTAGTGAATATATAATTATAAATAAGAGAGTTATTTTGTTATTTAAGCTTTTAGTGACCATTTTTAAGCCTTTGGTGATGAAAAACACTAAACCATTATAAAAGACAATTCCCAAAAAGCATCACCAGAGGTTTGTCATTTAGAGACGATTTTATAAAACGTCATGAAATGGTAAGCCTTCAACGACATTTTTAAAATTCATCTCCAAATAAAATGTAGCCAAAGGTCAATTTTGTTATAGTGTAATTTGTTTGTGTGAATAGTTAGAGGCTAAATACATGTATGGCCATAATGGTTGCAATGAACCGATTTTAGAAATGATTTGAGGGAAACTATAAGAAAAGGATCAAACTACATAATGAGGTATGATGTTTAAGCTTATTATGGTTATCGATTAATCATGTTATAGAAATAAAGTAATATTGGATTTTAGAAAACAAAAAAATCATTTTTATTCTGCTACGTGGGATCAGATCCTAGCCTTTTTTTCTCAGAGGTATGAAAGCCATGTTTTAGTCATATAACTTGATTAAAAATGTTTGATTGTTATTGATTTCAAATTTTGGAATTGAAATTGCAATTATTGCAATCCCTTATTTACAATCAGATTTGGATCTTAGTTAATAATCTAATAATATAAAAAGGTTTAAATTATAGTTGTAAACCCTAATTAAACTATATGCAATATAAAATGTTCTAATTTTAAAATATAGAAAACCTATGTAATGAGATTATTTCTTCCTCACATCTTGCTCCTAAAGTTTTTTCAAAATTCAAGAGTTATAAAAACGATCATAGAAATTGATTAGTTATGGTTTTCTCTATTCATATATGTCATTGTTCTCTACTTTTTTGAATTTATTGGATTTTTTTTTCATTACCCTCTGTATTCTTTAAAGATTTGATCTTCAAGTAAGTAGAACCTATAACTTACAGTTCTTGTCTTTTAGAAACAAGATTTTAAATTTTCTTTTGACCTAACTTTGTTTTCATTCCTTACTTAACACCTGTAAAACCCTGCATTCTTACTTCTTGCTTTGACTGATGTCAAGAACAAAGCTTTTCTCATGATATACAAAAACCCATGTTCTTTTTTGCAATAAGACATATGAATATTATGCACCACAGGAGGAGATGCATAGAGTTATGGCTTGACGATGACATATAACGGTGATGGTGATTAAGGAAGGAAGAAGTTGACGGTTGTTGGTTTTGAAAGAGTGCTATGGTGAGGATCAAAGTTGTAGCAGTCAGTAAAGTCTGGAGAAGTTAAAGACTGATGACAGTGGAAACAACTTTGTGAGGCTAGGTTTAAAGTTTATATGGCTAAAGTTTAGTAATATAAAAGAAAAAGGATTGTTTAGCAATTGAGATAGGTTATTCTAGGTTAGAATAGGGTATCTCATAACTAAATTAAGTTTTGGCTTGTTAGGCTATAAACAAGTTCATTTTGAAGGAAATCACTTGTCAATATAGAATTCACGTATAATATACAAAATGCACAAGAAGAGGGTTGAATTGTGTATTCTTTTCGTGAATACAAAAACCTTTGATATTTCTTGAAAAGAACTTTTTTCAAACTATTAAATGAATACCAAAAATGTTATACAAAAATAACTACGTGGTTAAATCACAAATAACTTCTATATACTTGTTTAAGAACAAGAGAAATTAAAGTGAAAGGTTAAAAGATAGACACTATGATTTTATACTGGTTCACCCCAAACCTTAGGCTACGTCCAGTCCTCAAAGTTCGTCTGAGATTTCACTATACTTCTTCAATTTTACAAGTATTCTTTCTTCCCTTTCAGAGCCTCTTCAGATATCTTACACAAAGTATTCTTTCTACTATCTTAGCCTCTTCAGACTCTTAGCCTTTTCTTTCTCTCACTAGAAAGATATTGTGAGCTTTTTGTTACAGTAGAGTTTGCTCTTATGTATCGCACTTTGAATACATAATTTTTCTATGTAAGTAATAACTTGAAAGCTAAAAGTTGAAATTTGTTCAGTCTTCGACTACGACTAGTATTTATAGCCTAAGTCTCCAATTGCTTCTTGTTTCTTGTAGAAACAGTTATTTAGTTGAGTTCTGTAACTAACTTTAACTGACTAACTGTCCAACGTACTAGAGTATCTTCATCTCTGTATCGTCTGTGTTTTCCTGCTTCGTCTGAGTTTTTTGTTTCTTCTGTGTTTTCCGCTTCTTCTGTGTTTTTCACTTATTCTGTGTTTTCCGCTTCTTCTGTATTTTTCACTTCTTCTGTGTTTCTCACTTCTTTTGTGTTTTCCACTTCTTCTATGCTTTCCGCTTCTTCTATGTTTTTCACTTCTTCGGTATTTTCTGCTTCTTTTGTGTTTTTGCTTCTTCTGTGTTTTTGCTTCTTTTGTGTTTTCTGCTTCTTTTATGTTTCTGCTTCTTTTGTGTTTTCCGCTTCTTCTGTGTTTTCCGCTTCTTCTGTGTTTTTGTTGCACGCTTAACACACTTATCAAAACAGTTCATTTATTTCTAATATTATTATTATTTGATTGTCACCAAAATTAATAGACGTGAAGTCATCTTGGCTTGACAATCTCCCCCTTTTTGATGATAACAAATAATCATAATTTTAGAAAGATAAACGAATATTATTTAGATAATGAATAAGAAGACATCAAAAGATATACACATGTGAAAAATGTAATCAATACTATTTTCTTTTTCTTGTCTCTGGTCTCCCCATGTACTTTCTTCTTTTGCTTCTACTCTTCTCCTATCTTTCTTTTGCTCCTTCTCTTCTCCCCCTATTTGTTATTAATCAAAAAATCTTTACCAAAGATGCTTCATAATTTCAGAGAAAATTCGTTGCATATCAGTGCGGATCAACTTGAGGTCTTCTTCTATAGAAACTTATAAATGAGCTACTTCCTCATGTAAATCACCCACTGAGTCACGCAGATTATCAACCTTGTCACGAATTTCTTCAATTTTCTTGATCAAGGCTTCATGACTCCCCTACTGTATGTGACTAACTTCTTCCATACCAATAGTAATATCCTGATGAGATGTTCTTGGTGGAAGGAAGTTTGTAGCAACAGGTGTTTGTGAAGGTAGAACATCTAATTCTATGATTGTAATAGCAAGAGGTTTGAAAGATTGTATTCCTTCAGGGAGATCAAGATCATCAGGTCTAGGTAGCTTTGTAACTGGTTGTCTAAGAAGGTGTAGTACATCTTTAATTGAAGCTATACAACTCAAGGGTCTAAAGTGCATAATCAGATGCACAAGAGTCTCTAAATTGAAACTAATTCCTTCAACCTTGATAGTTCTGTATTGTCCTTCTGTTATTCTGTCAACTACCTGAAAAGTTTCATCTGTAGTGAGAGTCCGCACTGACTTCCTGATGCTTTTGAGATATGATGTGAAACATAGATTCCTCTTAGTTGAGCTGTAGAGCATGCCTCATCTATGTTCCTCACTTCTGCTTGAATTTGATCTTCTGTAAGATCATCTGTATTCCATTCTGGATACATCTTCTTCTTACCTTTGTCTTCATTGCGTACAATGTTTGAAGGTTTTGTTTGTATGTCAGGTACAATCTTGATCACTGTTCTGTTTGTGACCAGGTAAATGGTATATCTCTCCTTGGTCATTTGCATTGGATATGGTTCTGACTTTTCATCGTTTAGAACACCATATAACCTTTTCTCTCTATGATTCAACAGATGTATTGATCGATTATTGATCAATATTGGTTCGATTTGTACCTTGACCAACCTTCTCAAAGGTTCTCTTATAATGATTGAGCTTCTACTTCTGATAGGTACAACTTCTTCAATCACCTTCAGTCTTAAATCCTCTTTTCTGATAGGTTGATAAGAATTAAGATATGTTGAAATGTGTTCAACTGACTTTGTCTTCTGTTGAACAGCAGTTGAAGTACTCTTTTTCTGACTGGTCTTCTGGTTCTTACTTTCTTTTACCAGTCTAGACGGAGGTTGTTGTTGAGGTTTCTTCCTTTCAAACACCAACTTCCTCTTAATTTCTGTTTCTTTGGTCGATTTTGCTGGCTGATCTTGCAAAATTGAGACCAAAGATCTAGTTGCCTATGGTGCTTTCTTTCCAGAATCTCCACCATGAGTCAACCGTTTCCCTTTCTTCTATTCCTATTGATGCATGGTTAACAATCTTGGTGACTTCTTTGATTGTTTGGATTTCTCGGAATGAAGTGTCTCCCACTTTCTTTTCAAAGACACTTATTTTTCATACTGTCTCACCTCGCTTTCTTCTCTGTGAGAAATCGTCTTAACTTTCTCCGATTCTTCTGACGATTTCTTCTTTACTTCTAAAGATATTTTGCCTGCGGATTGAGTTTTTTTTCTTCCTTGTGGGAGTAACCTTTTCACTCAAACTGTGTTTGACAATCTGCTTCCCCTCAGTCCTTTCTTTCGCCATAGAATCTGTATCCTCCTTTTCTTGATTGTTCAAGCCCATTCTACTGACCGTTGACGCATTAATGACGCTTTTTATGTTCATCTTCATTTTGTTTCCTCTATCAAGGAAAGTTTTAGAATCTCTGAAGATTCTTGTCAGTAGCATACCATATGGTATGGCATTGGAATCTCTCTTCGACTTCATCACGTAACTAAGAATTAGGTGTGGAAGATCTACAGGTTGATGGTTGAGTAGATGAAACAAGCATTGCTCATCTATCGTTGTCACAACATTCTTTGAGCCTGTTCTTGGTAGAACACAATGAAAAAGTAGCGCATGTAGAACCCTAGCATTCGACACGAGAGTTGATGCTTTCTTATCATGTGGGTCACTACTTCCATAGAGTTGTCGATTGATATATGCTTTTTCTACACTGGCTTGAGACATCCATCTTGTGTTATGAGCCAACTTTGCTCCAATACGTGGACATTCACTAGCTTTCTCGATTGACTCTATTGTCACAATAACCGACAATCTATCCACCACTGATGCTAAAGTATCGTCTAGTACTTTTGCATTCTTCCAAAACTCATATAATTCATTCAGATAAACTGTTTCACGAACTTGAAAGAAGTTTTTCCATCCAACTGCATCAATCTCTAGTTCGATGTCCATCTGGTTCTTCTTGAAGGAATCAAAATCAACATGTCTTCCATAAATCATCGATTGCTCCATTTGTGATCTGTAGACAATAAAAACTAAACGCACAATTATATTTCTCAAGGTAATGATGTTAGTATCTGAAGTTGGAAGTGTGAGGAAAGAGAACTTGATATCAAGAACAGAGTAATGAAATGTGTTGTTGAGAGTTCTGCAAAAGTCAATTTCAGAGTATTTTAAGAGTATTCTAGAGTAGGTGATATTCTCAAGGCTTTTGAGAAGATTTCCCTCTAAAACTTTCTCTTGAAAGAAAATACCGTCTGTAACTTATTGTTACTGTTGTCTTGAAAACTTACGACTTTTTAACTTCTTAACTAAGACGATCATCTGGGTCATGATGTGTCAGACGATTGGTCACTAAACATTACCATATTCAAGTTTCGTTTGATTTCTTTGAATCTTTCTTCACTCAACGGCTTAGTAAAGATATCTGCCCATTGATGATTTGTCTCAACAAATTGTAGACTAATGATCTTCCTCTGTATATAGTCTCATAGGAAGTGATGTCTAACTTCAATATGCTTTACCCTCGATTGTTGTATTGGATTCTTTGATAGGTTGATAGCACATGTGTTGTCACAGAAGATTGGGATTTGTTCTTCTTGTATTGAATAATGCTCTAACTGGTACTTGATCCACAACGTCTATGAGCAACAACTTGCAGCTGACATATATTCAGCTTCTGCAGTAGATAGAGCAATTGAACTTTGCCTCTTACTTGACCAGGAAACTAGATTATGGCCAAGAAAGTGACAACCTCCACTTGTACTCTTCCTATCAATCCTGTCTCTAGCGTAATCAGCATCACAATAGCCAATTAACTTGAAATCTTTACCTTTCTCATACATTAAGCAAAGATCAGTAGAACCTGATAGATATCTCAAAATTCTTTTAATTGCTATATAATGAGATTCTCTAGAATCTGCTTGAAATCTCGTGCACAAACAAACAATAAACAAAATATCAGGTCTGCTTGCTGTAAGGTAAAGTAAAGAACTAATAATTCCTCTATAAAGTGTTTAATCAACCTTCTTACCAGCTTCATCCTTTGATAAAAGGTTTGAAGGGTGCATAGGAGTTGACATTAGTTTTACTTTTTCCATTCCATACTTAATTGAAATATTTCTATTGATGAATAAAAAACTTTTCTTCGGTTTGCTTAACTTGCAACTTAAGAAAGAATTTTAATTCACCCACCATACTCATCTCAAATTCATTTTCATCAAATTCTCAAAACTAGTATATAGCTTTTTAGACATTGCACTAAAGATAATATCATTAACATAAATTTGAACTATGATGAAATCATTCTTAATGCATTTTCTAAATAACGTCTTATCTATATGTCCTCTACTAAAATCATTCTCAATTAGAAAAGAACTTAGACGATCATACTAAGCTCTAGGAGCTTGTTTCAATCCATACAAAGCTTTATGAAGTCTATAGACATGGTCTGGTTTCTTAGAATCTTCGAAACTAGGAGGTTGCTTTACATAAACTTCTTCATCTATAAAACCATTCAGAAATGCACTTTTCACATCTATTTGAAATAGCTTTATATCATGACAGACAGCATATGCAAGCAAAATCCTAATAGCTTCTAATCTTGCTACAGGAGTATAAGTCTCATTATAGTCCATTCCTTCCTGTTGATTATAGCCTTGTGCTACTAATCTCGCTTTGTTATGACTCACTATACCTGATTTGTCTAGTTTATTCTTAAAAACCCATCTAGTTCCTATGATGGACTTTTTAGAGGGCCTGGGAACTAAGGACCAAACTTTATTCCTAGTAAATTGATTCAGTTCCTCTTGCATGGCTAAAATCCAAGCTTCGTCCTAAAGAGCTTCATCAATTTTCTTAGGCTCTATTTAAGAAATAAAGGCTACATTTGCTTCTCTTTTGAATTTGGACCTAGTTCTCACACCTTATGAGGTCTCTCCTATGATCAGATCTTCCAAATAAGGACTCTTATATCTCCAATCCCTTTTCAGATCAAGTGTTTCAGGAATATCTTTTACTTTGTCTAAAGGAATATCTGATGGTGACATATCTTCACTATCAACCAAGGGTACTAATAGGGTTTCATTATCAGTATCATCTCTCTTATTTGGTTGAGAACTATCATCAAATTTGACATGAATAGTTTTTTCAACAGTCTTAGAAGTAAGATTGTAAACCCTATAAGCTTTCGAAGATAATGAATATCCTTGAAAAATTCCTAAATAAGTCTTAGAATCGAATTTATCCAAAATTTCCTTTGTATTCAAAATAGTACACTTGCAACCAAATGGATGGAAGTAAGATATATTAAGCTTCCTTCCTTTCCATAACTCATATCGAGTTTTCTTCAACAAAGGTCTCATAAGTATTCTATTTTGAATATAACAAGTTGTATTCACAGCTTCTGCCCACAAATACTTAGGAAGATTTATTTCACACAGCATAGTTGTTGGGTCCGGGGGAAACAGGCCCAGCCATAAGCCCCCGCAACCCAGGATCCAGGGGAAACAGGCCCAGCCATAA
>JANZLH020000156.1:3351707-3371535 GCA_026770325.2 Erythroxylum fimbriatum | reverse complement strand
TTCTTCTCTTATTTACACATAACTAATTGCCAATAGTTCCTCGTTAAATAATCCTAGCTTACAAAAAGGTTCGGGGTTTAACATCAAGGTTGGAAGGTTTTAATTTCAACCTTGTGTACATGTCGAACCAGTTGAGAAATTTCACTCTAAATTGGTATATTTGGACTTTATTAAGGCTAGGAATAAGCCTAGATTGTTGCTTGATTAATTCGTTAAGAGCTTGATAATTTTATGTAGTTAATTGATGTTATAATCTAAAGAATGGACTATTTTGATGTGGTTGAGTTCAAATCAGGAAATTTTGATATGTTAAAGGAATAAATGAGTTCTTTTAATGCAAACATGATTTAAAGGACATGAGTAGTGTGTATAAGGTATCGATAAATGAGCATTGAAGAACATAGGGTAATTATGAATGAGAATTGGGTAAATGTATGAATATATATTGCTAGAAAAAGTTTGGTGAATGTATAGATCTAGCTTGCTGAAATTCCATATTTAAAGTAACAATTGTGTGTGGATTATAAGAAGCTTTTTGATCATGAAAATGTTCAAGGATTAGTGTAAAGTATGGTTGATGAATTGGGAGTAAATCAAGCTAACTTAAAGGTACAAACCTGATTGCAAAATGGTAGTATACAAAATATGATGTTTGAATGACCTTAGGGTGTATAAGCACAAATTGATTAGTTAAGATCTATGTATAAGAATACATACCTGGAAAAGTAAATTGAGCATGCATTGAGCATAACACATATACATGTGTATGATTGAGTACTTATTTGATTAAATAAGTTAGTAATGCGTACAAATGTGTGTATTGCATGATTTAGAAGCACAAATTGACTGACAGCTTCTAGACATTGCTAGCTCCTCAAGGCAATTCTATCTGGGGCATATTGTGAGTTAACCTAGATGTTTACTCACTATATTTAAATTATTCTTAATTAACTGTTAGATATTGAACTATTACTTATATGATTGTGTTAATTCCGAATATTGATGGTTCGAGGAGTTTGATATTCGGGACTGTATTGGAAGTGTTTGCAAATTAAATGTGAATATAAAAATTGTGTTCTCAACTATATGTTAAATGTCGGACTTAGATTCGATGAATGTGCTATATAACAGTGCACACTGTATGAGAGTTATTGATAACATAATATGTGATTTGGAGCATTTTCATCACATTAATATGCATGATCAAATAAAGGAGTTGTGACCTGAGTGACCAACATGAAAAGGAGCTTAAAACTCATAAATGTGCACGCAAAGCCACAGGCTCAACGATTAATGAGCCTAGTATCCACAATGGGTACGGGAAAGTGTATGAAATGAACTCGATATCCACAATAGATACCGGACAGTTAAATAGGCGCTCGGTCACAATAAAATAAAAATGAAAGTGGTCTCATGTGCATTGCAAATATATATTTACATGTATCATGTGAATCATTGTAAAGAATGACTTAATTGGGTTGATATATTGTTATGTTATGTTTGTATACATATGAATGACTGTGAAAAAAAATACTGAATTATGTTGATATAGTGATCTGCAATACTTGTATACATGTTGATGATATGAATGATTGAGGTGAAATATTAGATTGCTCTAAAAAGATTATTTGACATGTTTATATTATAATGTGCTTATTGAGATATGATGTATAGTGTGATTTGGTATACAAAACTGCATGAGAATTGATTCAAGCTAATGCGATATACTTGTGAATTTAGTTGTATACTTGTGATGTTGTGTTTTGACTCGAGTGAGCACATCGATGATGGTTCACTCACTGAGTTCTCAAAACTCATCAAAATTGTAACGTTATTTTTCAGGTACTGAGAAGATCTAGCTTCTAAGGCAATCTAGTAGTAGCTTAGTATTATCAATTTTGGAAGCAGGAATGACTTAAAGGTTTGATCAGCTGATGTCTGAGTAGTTTAGATAGATTATTTCTTTTAGCATCTCATTTCATGTTAGATATTTTGTAAAGAACAGTAAACTCTCATATGTTTTTTGTAATGTACATATATGGATTATGAGATGTAATGACAATGTAAATGATGTTTGTGAAATGAAATGAGAAATGTTGAACTTATGATCACTTATTTTCTGTATGATGCCATAATAGTGAATTTGATTGCTCTAACATGTCATTCTCATAGGTATGTTCTTGAATGCCCTCTGGATGTTCGGATATATGCTCTATGGTAGTGGTGTGTTACACTAACAATATCTACAAAATGTATTGAGAGAACTCTACAACTATTGTATAGAGGGTTAGCCAAAAAGTGCTAACTCTCTTGAAGCGTAAGCCTATTTATAGTAATTTTTAATATTTTAGTAATTTAATTAAAGTAAAATTTTAATTTCAATCAAAATTTAATTAAAATTAATTTTAAAATTCCAATTGTGGTCAAAAAGATCCAACATCTTGTATTAATATTTATTTATTAAATGTTTCATATTTAATTGCAAAGTTTATCAAATTTTACAATTAAGGTCAACTTGATTAAAATACATAGTCTCTCTTCAGCCTATTCTTTGAGCGTGACCTATTAGATTCCTTAATTGTTGACAATGGATATAAATTGTAATCCTAAATCATAATTTCGGAGCATATAAATTAAACTCTTTTTAATTTAACTTTAATTCTCTAACTAAATAATTTATATCCATAGATCAAGATTGATATCTAGCAATGTATCATGATCACCCAAATATTTAGAAATGTCAAAGTGATTTTGACCAACATTTCCGTGCATGATTTTTTTTCACATAATCCAATTCTTTTATATTATAATATTGTGATTAAACATAGAGTATAAAATAATGTCTATCTTATTTAAGTCTAATCCTATTAGTTCTTTCCATTAATAATTGATTCAATTAATAACATTTGAAAGTTATTTTCAATGGTCATTTCACCTTAGCCAAGAATTTCTCAAATTAATATTAATAAAAAATAATGAAACATTCTTATTAATCATTTTAGGAAGATGAATCTTATATTGATCACTCAACTATATCTAACAACTACAGATTGAGCTACTATTAATTAAAATAGATTATAAGTATTATTAAATCATAGTAATTCTTATACAAGATTTTGAAGATCTTAAGTCAAATGATCACTTAAATAATCATTACAATGAAAATTTTCATAGATATACAAGTAATGTTTTAAATGAAACTCTCATATGAGGTCAATTCAATAAACTTGTTCCCTAACAACCACCCATATTGTGTAAGTATCTTCATACTTTAGTTTATGAGATTGATTACTTGCTTCATAAAGAAGAAAAATACAATTGTTTTTAAACTTCATTAAATCTTAATATAATAATGAATAGAAATAATTTAAGGGTAAGATATAATTGTAATATAAATCTCATAATTATGATCTTATCGTAATTTCATTTACAATGTATATTTATTTTATAAACTTTACCCCATATATCTAAATAAGATGAAGAATTATAAATAATTATGTTACTAAATTGCCTGTAGAACATAAACACACACTTATACCATATAATTTCATGAGTTTGCATTATTATATTTTATTATGTATAAGGCCATATTATTTGATAGATAGGAAAAAAGTAGTAGATTTATACGTATTTTGGTATATATTTATTTCTCGTTTCTTGAATGGTGATTGTATGGGTCTTGAAGATGAAGTGGAGAAAGAGCAGCACTAAAAAGTAGAGGCAAGAAGGTTAGTGGACGAAGGATATTGCATGTGGATACTGGGGCATCATATAAAGGATATATTCCTTATAATGCTTCAAATTATTAAGGGGTAGGCTTCAGATTTCGTTTCAGATAAGGATATTGACGCTTCTCCCAAAAGCCAGACCTTATCCGTTCCAGAGATACGCATGAGCTTAGCAACTCCATAAAACCATCTAATGAATTAGGTTACGGTTGTTGCAAATGTGTTGGAGTCCAGTCCATTATTAAGAAACGTACTTGTCTTGATCCAGATAAATAAATGCATCTATAAGACAGCTTAACGCAGTCGTAGACCCGCAGGGGCAAGAGGGTTTATGTTTATCCCAGACAGTACTGGGCTTGGCACTGGGTGGAGTTTAAATTAAGAAAAACAGCAATTAACGTTATGCCTATCAACAACATTGATGATGCGTTTACACTGTCACTGCCTCTGTCTATAGTATTAGGAGACTGATGTAGCCATAATTTAATACTGTGATTGATGTGTACAATTCAATTGGCTTTTGTAGCTGTCAATTTAATTTTTTAAACTTGTATATTTTATGTAAATTTTTATAGTTAAATTAGATGAATTTTAAAAATTAATTTTCGAAAAATTTCAAAAATAAAGAATTTTGAATGTGTTATCATAAAAAACTATTAAGACAATTTTAACAAAACCTAAACTGCCTTGGTTATTATTACTCTTGTCGTCTGTTAGAATTTTACAATGAGTCTACGGGCTCATACGAGAAGGAAAGTTAAACCACATACAAGTTTAAGTGAGGTTCCATTCGAAGTAGTCCACTAAACTTATATATTAGTTAACTTTACTCTCTTTCTTTAATTCTGGACAACTTCTATTCTTTATATTTCAACGTCGGTCTTTTTGCTTGGATGGTATGTCTAGTCAGACACGTCAAAAGAACAACCAACTTATAGCTATTTGTTTCCACGTCCTGTCTTGTGCTGTGCTGCTCAAAATTGAAGCATGTGGTGGCCACCAGAAGACCATACCTAACAGGAACAGGATTCTCTTTTACATTACATGTATGGTATTTAACGGTGAATTTGTATCTTTGGTTTAACGTTGCAATTTATGGTCAACTTTTACAATATTAAACAAAAGAGTTGACTTTGTTTATACTCAACTCTTTTACAAATGATTTCATTACTCCTCAGCGTACTTGAAATATGTGATTAGATTAGAGGCTTAGAATATTCTCACATGGAAGCAAGCAAAATTAGTTTTTGAAAAAGATACTATTAATAAAAAAAAACAGAAGAAGGAAGAAAGTAACAACATTAAGAAACAGGCATACGTTTCTGGTGGGCCCTAGTGGACCTTAATTTGTGTACGAGGATTTATGCCCTGAACAGAACAGACTCTATATATGAGAAAATAACAATACAAAAGTTGCAAAGTTGCCTCTGGAACGAGTGAAAGAACACACATAGCCAAGTGGAATCCCCACGTGCGCCCCATGAGATGATAAATGCGCCCTCCAATCACAAGCCTGGGCCCACAAACTTGTCCACTCACTAATCCAACTAATGTCTCAGGAGTTTGATCTCACGAGCTATTGATGGCGAGTGAACCAATCACTGTTCCTTATTAAACCCCAAGACACACAGCCAAAGGGGCGGCCAAATGCGAGCAAAGCGCACTCGTCACCGTTCACTTCTTTTTGGCACGCCGGTGACGGAATTTCAAAAAACAACCCGCTTGTCTCTTTAGATTGATTGTCTCTTGCGCTCTTTCTGTACCATCGACCTTTCGTCTGGTTATTGTTCTTTTTCCTTCCAGGTTTTCATGAATTTCTAGGTAAGAATTCTGTGCCCTTCTGAGACTTTTTTTTTTTCCTTTTTGCAATTCGATTGATACTTGTTTTTCTGGTTATTTTTCATCTGTAAACGGTCTAAATTGCACCCGGTTGTTTTTGTATTATTCTTTGTTGTTCTTATTATTACCGTATGGTGCTTGAATGGTGCGATTTTGGTTAGTGAAGTTTTTTTTTTTTTTAAATAGTGAAGTTGATGGACATGCATAGTTTGATATAGGGGAGTTGTGTATGACGCTCTGGTGCTGATGCTTGGTTTGTTCCTATGTGGGAAGCGTTTTGCCAGAACCGGTGGATGATTCAATTTCTGCCAATATTGAAATCGGTTTCTTGGTGTTGCTCAATGCATATTTTTTTTACGCATGAGATATGTTTGTAGTCTTGGTGAAGATCTTGGACCCCAGATGTAATGGAATTTAAGCTAAGGGTTTGGACCTAGCGAAAGTAACATGGTAAAAATTTAGATTGCCATCTCAAAGAATCGGGGATTATCATTTGGGAAATGAATGTGTTAAAATTCGCGAAGAGCTTTCAATGATGCTTAAGTTGAAGTTCAGGTTACCTTGGTTAGAGGAAGTGATGACAGAGTCATTAATATTTAGGTCCTTATGTGTGAAGCTTGTTAGTTGGTTGGAGTGTCTCAAGTTATACGAGAGAACCTTGTTCCATTCCAAATTTGGAAATCATTGGCATCGTTTTTATTAGCAGAATTTAATCAAATATTTAAACTCTAGCTGAGATTGAACTGAACTTGGAACCATACATCTGCATCTACGACCTTACGCCTGATTGCAACTAAGAGTTGAGAACTGTGTTTTGGGAATAATGTAGTTAACCAAAATGCACTCTCTCCTTAAATGTGATTAGTGCATTTCATGTTTTCTTTTGCGTAAAAGATATTTGTTTTTGCTTGGCACTGTATTCGCTTGAGTTTCTTGGATTTTGAGGTTCTTTTATATATACCACTATCTAGCGATGATTGGAAAATTTCAAACTTCTGCCGTATTAATGTCCCTTTGAATTTCAGTATTGCAAGTATAGTTTTGCCTCTTGATGGGACATTGCATTGGTTTAATAGTTCGTGCTGGTGTATGTGTGTTGCATTGATCTTTTTACTGCTATGGTGTTGTGAGCTTGGATAATGCTTTGGAATGGATTAAATTTCGTGATTGCTTCAAAGAAACTAGCATTAGTTGATGTAGTAGGTGAGTCTTGTGCCTCTTTTTTTTTTTTTGAAGGACAACTATGAAGGCTCGCCCAACTCTATCCGTTCAGAGATCTGGTGCAAAGCAGCTGAGTAATGTAGGAGTGTCAGGAGCAATGTCTTCGTCTTTGCCAGTCCTGCCTATCCAACTAGAAGAGAGTTGCCCGAAGCTACCCGATTCTCAACAGGTTTCCATAGAAAGGGAGCTCATCACAAGGCCTCGTGTACATGCCAGTCATCCAACCTCTAACAGTGAGGTAGTGGGTCACATATTTTCTTCTTCTCCAGGCTTCTCAACAGACCTTCAGTACTCTACCGTTTCACCCAGCGAGACACATACAAGAAATACTCGTTTTGTTTCTCAATCACCAACAAATGTGGAAGCTCTGTCATTGGTACAAGCTTCTTCTGGATTGCTTCAGTCGTCAACATCAAGTAATTATGGAAAAGAAAACAGTGCTTCTTGGAGTCCGCAATCACTGCCATCTTTTCTAGATTTCCCCATGGACAATCTTGTCCACAACAATCAAATAGAAAGCAACAGTTGTAGTGGTGTCATGACATCTGAGGATTATAGTAAAAAAAGTGATTGGCAGGAATGGGCAGACCAACTACTCACTGATGATGAGGCTTTGACATCAAATTGGGATGACCTTCTGGTGGACACCACTGCTGCAGATATGGAACCTAAGGTTGGCACTTCTGGTCATGTAGGGCAATTAAGCTACCTTTTCCTAATGAATATTTGCTATTTTAAACAGTTTATCTTGTTCATTTTTGTTGCTTCAGACAGCATATCAGGTGTCCAAACCGTCTCCAAGTGCTCGAACGCAACAGCCTCATGTTTATCCCCAGCTTCCACCTCAGTCAGGGGAAAATCATTCTGTTCTGAACCCTACGTCTTCAACAAACAGTGCACCAGCTAAGCCGCGCATGCGTTGGACACCAGAGCTTCATGAAGCTTTTGTGGAGGCTGTCAACCAGCTTGGTGGAAGTGAAAGTCTGTCGTTCTTCTTCCTTTATAAAATCTTTAGTCAACCTATGGGGCTCCTGTTAAATTGACTTCTTTTTGGTTGCACAATGTACAGGAGCTACTCCAAAAGGTGTGCTCAAACTCATGAAAGTTGAAGGCTTGACCATATATCATGTAAAAAGCCACTTGCAGGTCTAACTTTATCTCTTTTGATATGACTTGAAAAAACATGATTTGCTCATTCGCAGTTGCTTGCATATGGATGTTTATTGCAATTATTATTTTTGGGTTTTAACATGGAACCTTCTTAAATTCAGAAATACAGGACGGCCAGATATAGACCAGATTCATGTGAAGGTACGTGATAACTAATAACTTGTTCTGTCGAAGTTATTAACTATACAAGCCCATGCTCGCACTCTTTTCCCTTTTGAGGGGGAGGGTGGCAGGAATGCATTATAAAACTGAATCTTGTACACTAATGTATTCCTTTAGAGTGCATAATTTTATCATTCTACAGCATGAAAATATTCACCTTCATACTGACATATTGTTAAATTATGGACCTGTATGTTTTTGTAATTACCTTTAATACTATTCCATTGTGTTAGATCTTGAAATCCTTTTTGTCTTTTCAGTTTTTTGCCTTACCAAGAGTTTTCCTTTTCTAATTGTGTGTTTGTGTGATTTGTTATATGAAATTTGATTTGCTTGTGAGTGTATATTATCTTGAGCGATGAAAAGATTTTATTAAATTGCAGGATCCTCAGAGACAAGGTTGAATCATATTGAAGGAATGTCATCTTTGGACTTGAAAACGTAAGTTATCAGGTTTATGTTTGTATATTGTGATGTGTTCCATTGCATTAACTTTATTACTTTTCTCCTGCTTGTATCAGGGTACATGTTCACATATGATAGAAATTGCGAGGATTTCCAACCATTGCAATTACCTTGATCTATACTCTAAAGAAATTTTTTCAAATATTTTCTTTTGGTTAATTCTCCCATTTCAGCCGTAGAAATACACTTTTTTTATATTTTCTCTTCCATTAACTTTGGAGTTTCTTATAGCAATAGAAGTCGTTGACTTTGAAATTATGGGGGGTTTGATATTTAGTTTGAGGTTTTAATGATTGTGCAACTCTCAGGTGGTTCTTCTAACATGAGATAATATTCTTGGTGGCTATAGTTGCTACAAGCTATTATTGATTGATCAAATGCAACTATCACCAAAGAAACTCGCAAGAAATTGGATTTGGTCAACTTAATGACTTGAATGAATGGCACTGTAAATGGATTAAGGTTCCCAAAACAAAAATTTGACACCAGTATAAGGCTGGTTCATAAAAGGGAATTTAAGGATTCTGCTTTAAGGGACCAACTTATAAGTTTCTCCAAGAAAGTTCTTGTACATTTATCTCCCATTTAATCTTGTATTAGTTCTAAACTTTCTACTCACATCTTATATTAATTGCAGGGGTATTGAGATCACTGAGGCTCTGCGATTACAAGTGGAGGTTCAGAAACGATTGCATGAACAACTTGAGGTACAGATTGAGAATGGTTTCTCTGTATTAAGTAAATAGCTTTGTTATATACCACAAAATCCTGGTAGATGGTTTATGGCTGGCTTAGGTCTATAATTGCAGCAAAACATATGCGGAACAAATTATAGTTTATGCAGTATAGTTAGGGAAATGTGAGCAAAATCGCTTCCATCAATCTCAATGAGAATGGATTTCCATTTTTTTTATTTAGGTGGGGTAGCTAACTTTAATTGGAGTACTTGAACTCTGTTGTCTGTTCAGTCTCATGAGACTTAGTTATTGATGGATGCTACTATAAATTCCCTTTTTGTGCAACAGTAACTTTTCACCTTTCTGAACTGTGCTTTTGGGTTTGGTTTTGCAAATGCTTGTTACATAGTACATTGACTGCATGATGAACTGTTTATGCTACACAATTTATTAAGCAGATGTCAGTTTGCTGTTAGAGGGAGTAGAATGCATGTTTGCAAGGCTTCAAGACTCCAGCTGTCTGTGTGTATGCATGCTTAGACACATATCAGTGTCTAACAACTTATGTCCTTTCTTGGCAGATCCAACGAAATTTACAGTTACGAATAGAAGAGCAAGGGAGGTGCCTGCAAATGATGTTTGAGAAGCAATACAAGTCAGGTTCTGAAAAGCTGAAATTTCCGTCGTCAGCTTTGGAGAATTTGTCGAGCCTTTCTTCAAAAGCAGCGAAAGATTCACCTGCCAAAAATGAAGTGGGACGTCTTGAGGTGGATGTTGGCATATCAGGAACTGACACAATCAATAACATTGCTGAGGTGCAGGAAAGTTCACCTGGTCTGAGCCGGGAGCCTGAGGCCTCACAGAATGGAGCTTCCGAAAACCCTGAGCCTGATAATGGTGATTTATCATCACAGCCTGCAAAACGACCAAGAACAGATGCCTAAGTCATCATAGAATATAAAAAAATGACATTGATTCATGGAAGGCATTTAGTCTCGAGTATATTGGTGTTAGTTGACTTATGTTAGAGCTCCTCAACTTTGACCCCCTGCTTTGATTAACCACAGATCATGTGCTTCTGCACTAAAGGTTGATTAGTATTTCGACTATAGTAATACTTAACGTCTCAATTACTCCTGTTGGTGAAGCAGGGCTAAAGGTGCAGGTGGAAGCGGGTTCAAGACACTTTTAGCTACTGAAAGATTTCATCATTTTTGGGGGGATGTTGATTCTGGTGGTAAACGGATCTGGCTAACTGTTAGTGTAAAGTCTAGTTGTAACCACAAAGTCAAAATTGTTAACAAATTGTCGTTGGAACACAAGATAACAGAATAATGACTAACTGAAAATGAAATAAATGGCGTTAGCTTTATATTTTTGATAGCAGGGTAAGTTATAAATATTCGAAGTTCCCATTCTATCCATGTACTTGATGAACATCCTTACTATGGTTTGAGTCTGCAGTTAAGTCAGATTACTCTACTCGTACGGAACATGGAAATTAATTAACCAACACAAAATGCTTAAGGAGTCCATGCACTTGTACGCTTCGAAACAGGAAAGCAATCAGGGAGCTGGGATTGCCCCTCTTGAGGTGCTCTGGAGTTGGAACGCCACAAATCATGATACAAAACAAGCGGAGCCTTGACAACTGTTAGAAGTTGGCCCTTGGTTTGCTTCATTGTACAAGGTTATTGTCTGAAGGGACAAAGGATTTCATTTTCAGGATTTACCCTGCTTTGTAAGAGATTATAAAATTCCCTATTCAGGATGACCCTGATTTGATTGTGTTTTTCATGTTTTAGCTGCATTTGGGTTCCTGTTGAGGGGCTAAAATAATGGTTCGATTTCTTTACAAGACAGCATTCAGGTTGGTACTGATGATGAAGAAACCTTGACAGAATTAGGCCTCTCTTGAATTAACAAAGACGTTTGACCGCAAAAGACCATTCATACAGAAAATGAAGGTTCTAAGATACGGACATTAATTAGTCTGACTATATTGATAACAAGAAAAAGATAAATTCTTTATGAAGTATTGTCATAAAATAAAAAATTAATATTTCTTCATCAATTCTTGATATAAATTACATATGTCAGCTAATTAAATACCCAATTTCAATATCTTTTTCATATTTAAAATTTACATTTAATAAAATGAAATTATCCTTTTTTATTTATAAAACGATGATGTCCAAAAAAAAAAAGAATTATAAACTCATAATTCATAGTGTTAGAGAAGACAGCTTTGAGTGGAAGGCATATGATGTATGAGATGTACCTGCCTGACTAAGCAATGTCTCTCTATCCTTCTTCTCCTACCTATCGCTTCCAATTAAGCTAACGTCTCTTCGACTCAAACACACGACTTCCCAACTCACAGTTTGGTACACAGTACCTCTTAATCACAGCTCACACGTTCACACATGCACTTGCACTTCGATATTTTACAATGATCACCATCTAACTCTCTCCATCTCTTTTATAACATCCCACCTCTCCTCCCCTCTCCTCTCGCCATCTCCTTTCATTTTCTCTCCATTGTCCCAGAAGCAACCATGGCTGGCATTGCCATGAGTTCCTTTTCTCTTCATGGCAGTGACGAGGTACCTTCTTCCTCCTCTTCCTTTTCTTTCCTTTTCTCACTATTCTTTTTCTTTCATTTTCTTTCTGTTCTCATCATCAACGTGTTGTGTTGCGTGTGCTTTAACCAAATATATTCTTTTGTATCAGCGGTCTCCCCCTCGTCATTCTGCGTCGACCAAAGTGTGCAGAGTTTGTGGAGATGATATTGGAGTGAAAGAAGATGGGCAGCCATTTGTTGCATGTCATGTTTGTGGCTTTCCTGTTTGTAAACCCTGTTATTTGTACGAGAGGAGTGAAGGAAACCAGACCTGTCCTCAGTGTAACACTCGCTATAAGCGGCAAAAAGGTTTGCATATTTAGCTCTCTATTTATTCCTCTTGAACTAGAAGATCAAGAAATGAACCTATCTGTTTTGGGCACTTGGATTATGTATAAACATTACACTTGATCAAGGTTTGCTCTGTGCAGGTTGTCCAAGAGTTCCTGGGGACGAGGACGACGATGATGACAATTTTGGTTCTGATGATATTGAGCCTGAAATACAGATTAAGAGTGACGAATCTGATAAGAAAAATGTTTTTGCTCACTCGGTAACTCTAATCTCGATTTCTAATTTACCGATGGATAAAATAGAACTGTAGAAATGTTTTCCAATGGATATTTGCTTGGAAGTTAGAATACAGATTAGACATTATTAATTTCTCATTGCCCATAAACAAGCTCAAGTCTGTAAACTATGCTTTGGTTGGATGGAACGTATAAAAGTTCATCAAATTCATATATGACAGGAATTAGAATGTTTTGATTCGATGCCACAAAAAAAAAAAAACTTCCTTTAAGTTCTAAGTTCTTCAAATACACGAGTAAACTTGCAATTATTAACTTTATGTGAGAGAAGTTGGAGGATGTCTAAGGCCAAAATGGTAACTGGTAATGCAGGAAATTGGGGAGTACGATCAACAGCAAGGCCATCCCTCTGGTCTAGCTTTCTCTACAACAGGAAGTGGTAATAACCAAATCATACTCTACAAGTTCTACGTTTGAACATGTTTCGGCATCAGGAAATAACCAAACCATATCTGTGGTTTTGTGTGCGACTTTTTTGCAGTCGCTGGGAAGGATTTTGAAGGAGAAAAAGATTTGTACAGCAACTCAGAGTGGAAAGAGAGGGTAGAGAAATGGAAAGTCCGGCAAGAAAAGAGAGGTTTGGTGAATAAAGATGATGGAGGAAATGATCCCGGAGATGAAGATGATTACCTGTAAGCCTTTTTCCTTATTATCTGTTCTTTCGTAGCCCTTGCTTTTTGTTCAGAGTTTCATCACTGACATCTAGTCCAATTACTAACCAGATCATATGAAATTTATGTTCCCATGTTTAATCCATTATCAACTTGTAGAAGGGTTCTTGTTGGGAAGCAATAACTATAATACTGACATAGTTTAACACTTCTCTTCTGCAGCTTGGCTGAAGCTAGGCAACCATTGTGGAGGAAAATTCCTATTGCCTCCAGCAAAATCAATCCGTATCGCATTGTTATTGTTCTCAGACTAATCATACTTGTTTTCTTTTTCCGTTTCCGGATCTTGACACCAGCTTATGATGCTTTCCCCTTATGGCTCATCTCTGTTATTTGTGAGATATGGTTTGCACTCTCCTGGATACTAGACCAGTTTCCAAAATGGTTACCAATTACTCGAGAAACGTATCTTGATCGTCTATCTCTGAGGTTTGAGCGAGAGGGAGAGCCTAATAAGCTAGCCCCTGTTGATTTTTTCGTTAGTACTGTGGATCCTCTCAAGGAGCCACCAATAATAACAGCAAATACGGTCCTGTCAATATTGGCTGTTGATTATCCAGTCGATAAGGTCAGCTGTTATGTGTCAGATGATGGTGCATCGATGCTTTTGTTTGATACATTAGCAGAAACTGCCGAATTTGCAAGGAGGTGGGTACCTTTCTGCAAAAAGCACAATGTTGAGCCAAGAGCTCCAGAGTTCTATTTCTCTCAAAAGATTGACTACTTGAAAGATAAGGTGCATCCCAACTTTGTTAAAGAGCGCAGAGCTATGAAGGTAACTAACCAGTCCCTCTAACTGGTTCCGAAGTTACTATCTGTGATCCAATCATTGATATATTGATCGTGTGGTATTTTTATCATAGAGAGAGTATGAAGAATTCAAGGTGAAGATTAATGCATTGGTGGCGAAGGCACAGAAGAAACCAGAAGAAGGATGGGTGATGCAGGATGGCACCCCATGGCCTGGAAACAACACCAGGGATCATCCTGGCATGATTCAGGTCTAAATAAATCGTGTATATATATATATGCTTTCTCATATTCCTTACTCTATTTCTTAATATATGTTCCTTTTTAGGTTTATCTGGGAAGTGAAGGTGCACTTGATGTGGAAGGGAAAGAGCTTTCGCGACTTGTTTACGTCTCAAGTGAAAAGCGACCTGGCTATCCACACCACAAGAAAGCCGGTGCTATGAATGCTCTGGTAAGTTGTTTTCGGGTCACTATTTGGTTTACGTCTTTGGAAACAATTTCTCTATTTATTAGTGTAAAGGTCTTCAGATTTCGCTGAAATTTCTATGTGATGTTGTTGTTGTTGCGTATTTGGTTTACTAGTCCAAATTTGATCGAAAACTAACTATTGTGCCATCTCCAGATTCGAGTATCTGCAGTGCTCACCAATGCTCCTTTTATGTTGAATTTGGATTGTGATCATTACCTTAACAACTGCAAGGCTGTAAGGGAAGCCATGTGCTTTTTGATGGATCCCCAACTTGGGAAGAAGATCTGCTATGTGCAGTTTCCTCAAAGGTTTGATGGTATTGATCGTCACGACAGATATGCCAATCGCAATGTTGTATTCTTTGATGTAAGCATATCATCAGAGACTTGCAGTTGACACGTGATAAATTTTTGGCTACTCTTTGACTCATATCTTGTATATTTCTTTGATAAATAGATCAACATGAAAGGCCTTGATGGGATCCAAGGACCAGTATATGTTGGTACTGGATGTGTCTTCAACCGGCAATCCTTGTATGGCTACGATCCACCAAAATCTGAGAAGAGGCCAAAGATGACATGTGATTGTTGGCCTTCATGGTGCTGCTGTTGCTGCGGTGGCTCGAGAAGGTCAAAATCTAAGAAGAAAGGGCAAATGAGTCTTCTTGGAAGAATTATATATCCCAAGAAAAAGAAAATGATGGGGAAAAACTACGTAAGGAAAGCATCTGGACCATCATTTGATCTGGAAGAAATTGAAGAAGGCCTTGAAGGTTATGAAGAGTTGGAAAAATCATCCCTCATGTCACAGAAGAACTTTGAGAAAAGATTTGGGCAATCACCAGTGTTTATTGCCTCCACTCTGATGGAAGACGGTGGCCTGCCTGAAGGAACTAATTCTTCATCACTTATAAAGGAAGCTATCCATGTCATAAGTTGTGGTTACGAAGAGAAAACTGAATGGGGCAAAGAGGTGAGCCTTATCTCAATGTTCACTGGCTGGATGGATTTAGAGTATTGAACCTATTATCTCACATTCACACGTCTTTATTTCCTCATAAGCTTATGTAAATCCTCGTAAACAAGTTGGTTTCAGACACTTGTAACATGTTGATTTGCAGGTTGGATGGATTTATGGTTCCGTGACAGAAGACATCTTGACAGGCTTCAAAATGCATTGCAGAGGATGGAAATCAGTTTACTGTACACCAAAAAGAGCAGCTTTTAGGGGATCAGCTCCCATTAATCTATCAGATAGATTGCACCAAGTTTTGAGATGGGCTCTTGGGTCTGTAGAAATTTTCCTTAGTCATCACTGTCCGCTATGGTATGGATATGGAGGAAAACTGAAATGGCTGCAGAGGCTCGCTTACGTTAACACTGTTGTTTACCCTTTCACGTCCATTCCTTTACTTGCCTACTGCACTATCCCAGCTGTATGTCTTTTGACTGGAAAATTTATCGTTCCTACTGTAAGTATTTGGTATGGTCATTAATTTTTACACTTACGTATCTTGGTTATGAACGATCCATTAGAACTTACAGTTAGAAATTTGTATATCTTGCAGATTAACAACTTGGCCAGTGTATGGTTCCTAGCGCTTTTCCTCTCCATCATCATTACAGGAGTGCTAGAAATTCGTTGGAGTGGGGTGTCTTTAGAGGACTTGTGGCGTAATGAGCAGTTCTGGGTTATTGGAGGAGTCTCAGCACATCTTTTTGCGGTATTCCAAGGCCTTCTCAAGGTCCTTGGTGGAGTTGATACTAATTTCACTGTTACAGCAAAAGCAGCAGATGATACGGAATTTGGTGAGCTCTACCTCTTCAAATGGACAACTCTTCTCATCCCACCAACCACTCTAATTATCCTGAACATGGTGGGAGTGGTGGCTGGAGTATCAGATGCAATCAACAATGGTTATAGCTCATGGGGACCTCTTTTCGGGAAGCTCTTCTTTGCCTTTTGGGTCATTCTTCATCTCTACCCTTTCCTCAAAGGTATGATGGGAAGGCAAAACAGGACTCCCATCATTGTAGTCCTTTGGTCTGTTCTTCTTGCATCAATTTTCTCACTTATTTGGGTGCGAATTGATCCTTTCTTCCCCAAACAAACCGGCCCAATTCTTAAACAATGTGGGGTGGAATGCTAGTTCAAACTTGTCAGAGCCCTATCATATTTGGTTTTTTATTGCTTACATCACTTCTGAGAAAAGCTTTGTAAGTTTTCATTGGGGATTATCAATGTATCAATAGTCATATACACAGATTTTGTTAGTCTGTGAAAGCTTGTCCTCTATTGTATCAAAGAATGGATCATTTTCATTGATCAATCCAAGGCCGTTGGTCAGTTGAGAAACATCTAAAAGTTCCAACACTTAATGAAGACAGTTGCATATGGACTTGAATCATATTTTACCTCTAAATTGCCCTAGAAAACAAAATGTTTTGTGACTAAATGAGTCACGGGTAGCATTCAGTATAAAAGAGAATCATTGGAGAAGAAATAGAGGTTTAACATGTCAAGGACAAATTATGTTGCTTCTTCTCCAAACACTTCATTTTCATTTTCTCTTACTTACATTTTATGTATTAGATTGAGGTTATGTACAGGAATTTCGAAATTACATATGGAATATCTTGAAGCAGCCAAAAGCAAGTGGAAACTTACGGCCCTTCAAATTGCTATTCTTTTTTCAAGATTCTTGGTAGCAGTCATCTTGTGCAAAGGATCAGATTGGTAAGTTTGAGTTCGTGCAGATATCTCCCGCGCCACAAAATGCATTGTGGGTCGCGAATCTGGAGAGGCATGAATGCATTCTACTGCAATTGTGACTATGAAAACAATGTTATCTGCTAATTGGCTTGTAGGAGCTGGAAGCCTCTGGTCTAGCAAATCTTTAAGGAGTAACTCTAATAAGGAAGGCGTTGTAGGTGATCTTAAGGAAGATATAAACTCTCCTGGGTGCCTTCCCATCATAGTCTCTAATGCTACAACTCCAAAGCTATAGACATCGCACTTGTCTGTAACTCGCATTGTAAGAGCCAACTCTGCAAATTAGGCAGGGGAATTATTTGTTCTCTAGGATATTCAGTCACTAAAACTTAGCCATTAGCACATCCATTTTAAGGAATCCTTTAAGGAAATTTAGTTCAACTATGCCACTTCTTCTCAAATTCCAAGTAATGAAATGACAAATGCAAAGCATTAAAAGTTAGCTCACCTGGAGCCATGTATCCGTTAATACGGATATGTCACAAACGGGTTATGTCGCAAGCCCATCAGCCCAAGTCCAACCTAAATGAAGATTAGAGCATATGTTTAAAATACAAACAGATCATCATCCGATATACATAGGAGATTAGATAAGATAGGAGATTAGATAAGATGTTGTTTTGTATTCAAATATACTAATATACATGTATATAAACAGAAGTGATTCATGAATAAAAATACATTCAATTTCTCCAAATCATTCTATAGTTTATATCCGTAAGACCCAGCAACCGCAGTCCAATTGGATGAATTTGCATTCAACAACCTGGCAGTGCGAAAATCTGCAAGTCTAGGCTCAAAAGCCGACTCTATCAATATGTTATTTAAGCTTATATCCCTGTGAACAATAGGTGGAGAACAGTCATTATGCAGGTATGAAATTGCATGTTCTTGTAGCCCAGTCAAGCTCGACTCCCCTTCAATTCCATACAACACCTTTCCAAGGCTTTCTCTCGAGACATACTCGTAAACCAAGTACATGCTGCCCCTCCTGGAACAGAAACCGTAAAGTCTGATGATGTTCCGGTGCCTGACTTCTGTCAACATTTTAATCTCATTCTCAAAACTTTGGCGATTTATCGCAGGGATGGCGTTTGAATCAGACATATTCAGTTTCTTTACTGCAACAACTTGACCTGTGGACAATGCCGCTCTGTATACAGTTCCAAATCCTCCTTTTCCGATGCAGTACTTGTCCCTGAAGTCATCAGTGGCCTTAACAATTTCTCCAAATGTGAATTTCCCTTCTCTTTCCCAGATCATTGACTTACAGCTCTCATGCTTGTTAATGTTTTTGGTCTCTTCAGCAAGCGGCCTGCATCTGCGACGAGCTAGGAGTGCAATAAAAAGAATAATTGATATAGCTACAACACCACAAAGCGAAATGATTATTCCAATGGCAACTGTTCTATCAGAATTCGAGGATCTTTTACCAGCGGACATGGGATTACAAGGAGGCAATCCTTGTATATTCCCACACAAGCCCGAGTTGCCAACATAAGCTGATGCATTTTTGAAGTTGCTACCGGTTGGGATACTACCTGATAACTTGTTGTACGAGAAATCAAACGAGTGCAGGCTAATCATGCTAGAGAAACCATCTGGAATTTTTCCTGATAAATTGTTAAGTGAGACGTTGAGACTTTCCAAAAATGTAAGCATTCCTAGATTTTCAGGTATGGAACCCGACAACTTATTGCTACTAAGATCCAACAAATACTGCAGTGAGTGTATGCTTCCAAGATCTGAAGGTATTTCACCCATCAAATTGTTGTGGCTCAAGTCTAAGCTTGATAATTTCACACAATTCACCAGCTTTTCTTGTATCGAACCATTTAACTGGTTATCAGACAAATCAAGAAACTGGAGGCTTGTCAACTTGCCCAAGTTCTGAGGAATTGCTCCTGTCAAATGATTATGGCTTAAATCCAACCTAAATAGCATGCTTAGATTTCCCAGTTCGCGAGGAATCATCCCACTCAAGTTGTTGGATTTTAGACTTAAAACACCCAATTTAGTCAACTTCCCAAGCTCAGTCGGAGCCGGAGATTCTGTTTCCATCCATCTGTAAACTTGTGAGGTTTTGACATTCTCCCCAACGCCGAGAAATTTGACCGAAAAACTGATTTTTGCTAATGGTAATGAAAGAAAGATTTGGATGAATCCCGACTGAGTCTCTGATGTTTCCATTAAATTGGTTCTCATCAAGACGAACCCTAATTAACCCTGAGCAATTTCTCAGGAAAATAGGCAGTGATCCTGTAAAATTGTTGCTGTTAACTGTTAGTTGTTCGACGCTGAAACCACTACACAGTTCAGGCGGCAATTCACCGGAGAAACTGTTGTTCGAAAAGCTAACGTATCTCAGTGAAGGTATGTACTTTCCAAATTCAACTGGAATGCTTGCAGAGAAGTTGTTGGTGAGAAGATTTATTGATTCAAGAGAAGTAAGTTGTGAAATAGTTTCGGGCAAATCTCCGTTTAGTTGGTTGGTGTTGAGGTCAAGAGTTTGTAGTGACGTCATGTTTCCGACATCTGGTGCGAGTGTTCCAGAGAGATTGTTGGAGAAAAGGTTTAAGCTTTCGAGATTTGAAAGAGTCCAAACTGTTGCTGTTTGGTACAATTAGAATTGAATTCCTGTATGAATTGAATTGAATTCTATTAATGAAATTAGAATTGAATTGAATT
>JANZLH020000156.1:3289978-3308571 GCA_026770325.2 Erythroxylum fimbriatum | reverse complement strand
GACCCAGTTCTGAAACGTGATGATACCAATATACTATATACATGCAAAGTATCATACATAGATGCAATTTTGGGTACTACAGTCAAGGTGCCGACAGTGGATGGTATGGCTGATTTAAAGATTCCGGCTGGAACTCAGCCGAACTCCACACTTGTAATGTCAAAGAAAGGAATCCCTGTGCTGAACAGAAGCAACATGAGGGGTGATCAGTTGGTTCGTGTACAAGTCGAAATTCCGAAAAGGTTAGGTACTGAAGAAAGAAAACTCATTGAAGAGCTTGCAGATTTAAGCAAGGGAAAAACAGCAAGCAGTAGAAGATAGATGCATGGAGATTGTGCTGTATCAGTTGGCTACAATCAATTCATTTTATCCCTCTCTGATTGCAAGTTTTGACAACCTTGTTGCAGTGCAAACAGAAGTAGTAGCTCTCAGTCCTATGAACTTCATGTGGGGTAAGCAAATGCTTTGAATCAGTAGGAAAAGTAGAATTTATAGTCTTGATCCATATAAGGTAACCTTTTAGATGAAGGAATACTGATTAGGAGGACATAAAAGTTTGGAGATACACTTTTCTTGTTTTGTTTTGTTTTGTGTACTTTCCTATATTGAAATTTTGGAGGCTAAAATCTGTGCCATTATAGTAACTTTCTGGTTATTGAATTTGATTATGATGGTCATTCATGATCTCTATTTACTGTCTTGTTCAACTGAATCAAATGCATTGTTCTATCATCTTTGCGCCCGACTTGTTAATTTATTCGGTAAACCACGGAGAGATCGTGTAGCCCGTGCTGAATTGGTTGTATTGAGCCGGAACAGTGAACTTTACTCCTGATAAGATGAACAAAGCCAAGCTTGTAAAGTGAGAAATGTTTCTGATGAACCTTGTCCGGGTTAATTTGTTGAAGTACGTTGTGACTACATAATGAGTACAAAAGTTGAATGGGGTGAGAGAGGCTCGAACTCTCGACCTCAGGATAACTCAGAAGCTATGAGACCTACGCGCTAGCCAACTGCGCCACCACCCCCCTATTTTAGTTTAGTAATAATGGATTGAATAGTTGACTAAAGGCAGAGATCTTCTTTATGTTGGTATTGGACCTATTGGCTGTAGGCTGCAGAACAAACAAACCAAACCCTAACCACTAAATATTTTCCCTCCTTTCGCCTTCCCTCTCTCTGAGTTTCACTATTCTACATATATATATATATACACACACACACATGACACATATATATTATTTATCATAACTAATTACGCAGTAATAAACTGAAATTATCAAAGAGTAGGAGTTGCAGACTGGGTTTGATTTGGGGGGAAAGAAATATACATACATATTAGTGATATACTTACAAAGGTAGAGGAGGTAAGCAATGGATTGGGAGGAGGGGAAGGTGTTCGTGGGAGGAATAGCGTGGGACACCTCGGAGGAGTCTCTGAGACATCACTTTTCTCAGTACGGTGATGTCTCCCAGGTGGTTATCATGCGGGACAAGTCCACCGGACGTCCTCGTGGCTTTGGCTTCGTCGTCTTCTCTGACCCTTCTCTACTCGACCGCGTCATCCACGACACTCACACCATCGATGGCCGTACCGTAATTCTCTCCCTCTCTTTTCATCCAATTTTGATGTTGTTCATGCCTTGCCATGTTCTTTAACATTGTGAGATGGACTCGAAACAGAAATTATATTTCTCTGGAATTTCCATGTTTTTCTTTAATTTGTCCTTGACCTCCACGGGGTTATACTTTTCTGTTTCTTTCTTATGACTTCGGAGAATCACATATCATGGCTTTCTGATATCATACAGCTAGCGATTTAACTGACTAGTGACCATTATGAGATCATGGTTTGTAAAAATTTTGCTTGTTCTTTCGAACATGTGTTTCCAAATCTGTGCATTTGCATACCCCTGTTCTTTTTGGCAATGCAGGTTGAGGCAAAAAGGGCTTTGTCTAGAGAAGAACAACACGGCTCGACTAGACCTGGAAGTCTTCACGCTACTAGAGGCCCTGCCCATGAAGGAAATTTTAAGACCCGAAAGATTTTTGTCGGCGGGTTGCCCTCTTCACTAACGGAAGAAGAGTTCTGTCAGTATTTTGAGAATTATGGTCATGTCACTGATGTGGTAGTAATGTACGACCAGCAAACTCATAGGCCTCGTGGCTTTGGCTTTATAACCTTTGATACTGAAGATGCAGTTGAAAGAGTTCTATACAAGACTTTCCATGAATTGCAGGGTAAATCTGTAGAGGTTAAAAAGGCTCTTCCGAAAGATGCATTCCCGGTTTATGGGGGACGGGGTGGGGGCTATCAAGGGTATGGTGCCTCTGGTGATAATACGGATGGTAGTGATGGTCGAATGAATGGAAACAGATATATGCAACCCTCTGTTGCTGTTGGTGGCTACCCACCATATTCTGGCTATACTGCTGCAAGTTTTGGTTATGGTATGCCAAATGGTGGAGTTGGTTATGGTTATGGAAGTTATGGTATTGGTGATTATGGAAGTGGAAGCACAGGGTTTATTGGTCCTGCAGGGCCTTATGGAGTGCTTGGTGCCTTACGGAGTAGTCAAAGTCCTGCCTCCTATGGTGTGTCGTCTTATAGTGTCAATGCCGGTTATGGAGCCACTGCTCCTTGGAATCCTTCTATTAGTGGCAATTCTGCTTCTAATTATATGGGTGCTCCTGCGAGTGGAGCTTCTGCGTATGGAAGTCAAGGGTATGGACCGTATAGTTATGGTAATTATGGTGTAACTGATGGATCTTATTCTACTGGTTATGGAAATGCTGGAGCCCATGCTGAGCATGACTACAAAGGTAGCGTTAGCAGTCGAGCTGGTAAGCAACAAGGGAGTGGAAATAGTTATGACAGGAATTCAGAATATCAAAATGAAGGATGGAATTCTGATCTGTCACAAACCTCTGATAACAATGGTAATGGGCGCAATGGTCCTCACTCAATGCAGGCAGGTGGTAGTGATTGATGATGTGTTTAATCTCCTCCAGGAAATCTTGCATAGGATATGCTTTTGATTATACATGGATAGAACAAGATTTGATGAGAGCAGATCCTATGAATGACTGGATTGCTTGAATCTCAGATGTGGTTTCATAATTTTCTAGTACATAATGACTAGTAGTTAGAAGCACTAGTATCACTTCATGTCCAATATTCACTTCATCATAATTGTCAGACTTTCTTGCTCATTTTTATTTCAAAATTTATTTTTACGCCTTTCTTGTTTTTAAAGTTGGAATAGCATGTATCACATTTCCTAATCTTATAGTGTTTATTGCTTACCTGAACAATGGGATTGTGGCAGTTTTGGGATTCGATGCTATTATCATTATATTTTACTTATGTTGCTACTTTGCAATCAATACTGGTATTTTTGAGTACAAGAGACGTTAAATATAGTGAAGGCTTTATGATTATATTGTAGAGCTCTAGGATAATGGTGATCATGACTGCATAACAAATAGTAGCAGCAGCCATAGTAGTGGTCAGTATATGCTGAAAATTAACAATCATGTTTATCCTGCATTTACTGCCTTTTATCTTAAACCTTCTTGTGGGCAGGAGAGTGTACTCTGATTGTGTGACATGCAGAAACTCGAAAAATAGTAATTGGAATGTCTGGTGAGAGCTGCTATTTATACCACACTTTTGCTAGACAATGCTTTGTTCTATTGGCCTTCAAAGTGGACATTGCCATTCCAATGTTCGCCACGCACAAGTTGATGAAACTTTTTGATTAGTTAATTTGCTTATACGTACGGGGTACTTTTCCTTGTCTACCACTTGTATTTTCTTTTGGAACTAGTCACTCTTTCATGATGGAGATAGTTCAGAGTTTGTATTTACCCTTTCTGCTACGTATCATTAGCTATCATAATCATGAGCTTTGATATTTGCTGCCTGTCGTGAATTGTCATTGCTAATCGCTTTCAATTAGGATAAACCCAAAATGATACAAAATAAATCTAATAAATTTCAAACAATCAAAAAACGGAGATTTAATGAGAAATGAACTTGAAGATAAATACATTAGGCTTTTGTTATTTTATTCATATTCACTTGGTCGCAAGTGTTTTAAAAATTAATAAATATCCCTTTGGGTTACTTAATTACTTTTAACAGGTCTCATGTGCTGAACCAGCAAACTTTATATTTGTACAAAAGATAATATTTTCTTCTTGGTTTCTTATAAAATAATCATTTTGATTTTATACACCGGCTCATCCTCTCCTCCTTTTGCTTTGATAGAAGCTCCTCTTAATAGCCCGCAGCCAGCAAATAATCGCCTATAGGGTATGGACGGCACCAAGTCAATAATTGATGGGTGAGAATGAGATACAGAAGAATGCAAAGAGATATCGATGCTATGGAAGATCTCTGCGACATTGCCATGCAATTCAAGCTGCCGATACTATGCATGGGGTGAGTCAAATGGAAGGTGAATCTTCATCTCCTCTGCTCTTAAAAGTACCAGTCGCTTTTGTCTTATTTACTTTGTACTGGTACATACATTTATCTATATGAAAAATGCTGCATAGCTCATGGTGGTCATTCATTCATATTTCACAAATTTCATAAAATAAAAATTGTTATTTTTTTTAATTATTTTGTGGGACTCACTCAACAGAGTATACATAGCCATCACTCACCTAGTGGGATCCTATCGAAATATATTCTGGCGAATGTGTCTGTACGCTCATCCTGACTTATTTCCTTGCTGCATTACTGAGCATGAAAATTCATCCTATATTATCTTGAGCTTTACGTTACATATACTTACTACATGACTGAAAGAACACAACATTAAAAACCCAATTTAAATCCCTAGAGTAACTTTTGGTTGGGTCCTGCATAAAATATTGTATATTTTACAAATGAAAGCCAACGAAAAACATAAATGTTGTGACTATCAAATATGACATTTGAAAATTGGTCAACTTCTGACTGTCAAAAAGTCTAAGAGGTATATTACTTTCAAGTTGTACCATAAATTTATTATCCATAGCTAATTGAGAGTATCTATATTGTAGATAGAATAGGTTAGTTTGCTGAAATTAGGTTTGCTCACTGATTTGTTATTTCACATAAAATGATGAATTGCATGCAATGAAGCATGTGGTAGTTAATTAATTGGGAGAAGGCCCTAATATAATATAATTTATCAAGTCACTAACGGATTGACTTAATTCAGAAGATAGACTCAATTCAATTGATTGGTAGTAAAGTGCAATGACAAATACCCTTGCACTAATTGCTCGATGGTTGAGAGCGAGGCTTGATTTCGGTTAGGTCTCAGGTTCGATTCCTTGCTAGCCCCTCTTGTAAGTAGGGTGTTCAAAAAAAAGATTATTTTTTTAGTCAATGATAAATGTGTCATATAAAATAATTAAATTTATTTTGATCGTGTTCTAAACAGTATAATTAAATTTAATTATAATATTAAACACTATAAATTAAACTCAATTATAATATTTCTGGATTTATTCCAAATACTATAAATTGAATTCAATTTAATCTCGTTAATATAATTATTTGATCATGTTTTAAACAGTATAATTAAATTCAATTATAATATATCTAGGTTTGTTCCAATAGTATAAATTGAATTCAATTCGATCGTATTAACGAATTAAGGTTTCAAACACCCCGTTCGTGTCTTTCTTCTGCTCATCTTTCACTCGTTAACTGATGCTTTGCTCTCTGTAATTCATAGCTATGGAGTTTCAAGTAAAGCACGTCTCTGGAATCGAAGACTGCTTCGTGTCTCTTCCTCTCATTCTCATCCAAACACTCCAATCTTCACGCCCTACTCTCGCCTCTCAAGTCCTCTCCCTCGAGCTCCATTCCACAGACGACGACGGACTCCGCTGGACTGTCGCCTGGTCCGGAGCCACTTCAGCTTCCTCATCTATCGAGGTAAGACACGCTTGCTGGTTTATTTGTGTGTTCGCGATTGTTGATTGATCATTTTTCCGTTTATTTGGCTTCGCTAGGTCGCTCGGCAATTCGCCGAGTGCATCTCGCTGCCGGATTACGTGAGAGTGCGAATTCGAGTACTTTCCGGGGTCACGAGTGCCACGTTGGTGACTATCGAGCCTAATAGCGAGGATGATTGGGAAGTTCTAGAACTTAACGCAGAGCAAGCCGAGGCGGCGATTTTGAAGCAGGTTGTTGACTTAAATTTTACTGTTTTTGTTCGGTTATGTGGGTATGACTTGATACATGTTGTTTTAAAGCAGTTGTTATTACATTGTGAGTGATCTGATTTCTTCCTTTTTGTTTTTGTGTTTTGTTGTTATCATTAATGGGAGTGAAGATCAGGATTGTTCATGAAGGAATGAGATTTCCTTTGTGGTTGCATGGGCGTACGGTTGTTACGTTCCTGGTGGTTTCAACATCTCCCGTGGGAGCGGTGGGTAAGATGATGTCTATAATTTTGCTACTCTTATACAACTCATGTAAACTGCCTACTTCATGGTTGTTGAAGCCTGAATTTAGTTAAAATTAATTGTTTGCATCTGCAAGATAGATCTTTTGTATACTTTCTTTGGCACAATAGGTTTTCTATTTTAGTTCACTTTTTTTGCTTTGGATCACTCACCCATCAGGTTAAGATTTTGGGTCAGCTGTTTCTTGACACTCACCAATGAGATTGCTTTCAGTGCAACTTGTGGATGGAACTGAATTCTCTGTTGCTCCAAAGCCACGGAAAAAGGAAATAAAGAAAGAAGCTAGTATGGAAAGGAATCCTTTGAAGGTCCTCTTGCGTCTTCAAGATTCAGATGGAAGATTGTTTCACAAAACTGATGTCAAAGGCCTTGAACTTAATGTGGCGCTCACATCTGTTGGTTATGTCCATCCTGAAACGGCAAAAAAATTTTCATTAGATTTTCTTCTGTTGGTTAAAATTATTCCGAGGTTATCATCGAGAGAAAGTGTTAAAGCTCCTGAAAGTGACATGTTGAGGATGAAAAACACTTCAAGTTCTGCAGATGCTAGCAGTAGAAATTTTTCTGACAAGAAAGAACCTGGTCAAGCAGTTGTGAATCTTTTATTATCGGATTCAGTAGCTAGAGGTCATTTGATGATTGCTCGGTCTCTTCGATTGTATTTAAGAGCAAGCCTGTATTCATGTACGTTACTTCTCCCAAGCATTTGAAGAACTGTCTTATTTGTATTAATCTACCATTTTTTACTCTGGATAACATAAATGAATTGAATTTACCTTTTAAATGCATCTAAAATTGATATGTTGAACATTAACAGTCTTTTACAAATTATTTTCATCTAAATAGTGAATGTTTTGGACTGAGATAAGCCCCTTACTGCAGGGGTTTACTTGAAGGAATGCACCACCTATCCAAAGGAGGATTTGGCCTTACTTTCACTTTTTCCTTGCTACTTTAAGATGCTTGGACAGGATGAGGTTGTTGACAAGAATGGCTTGGAAGTGCCTGATAATAATAGATTTGGAAAACCAAAAAGTCGACTTTTGAAACCTAGCTCAGATGCTTATATGGATGCAGGGGATTTTTCAATCCATGAAAAAGTTGTTACTGCTCTTTCGAATGGCCCTTCTGGTAAAGGAGATGAAGAAACCGCATCTCAGCCTACCAGTAGAAAAGGATTAACAAGACTTGCTGAACTATGGTTTCTTGCACAACTTAAGGCTATTGCTTCAGTTACTGGGTCAGTTGTTAATACCTTAACTTTAGGAACCGAAACCTTGCTTCACTTTGAAGTGAAAGGATACAACTTTGAGACTGATAGGATGCCTAAGGCAAACGGACTTTCAGAACATCCACTCAAGGCCACTGGAGCTCCTGTGGAATTTTTCTACATACTAACTATTTCTGAGGAATCTCCTCATAATGAATGTCATGCATATAAATTTGCTTTTGATGAAAATGGGAAGGCAAATGTAGGGGGTAAATATTTGTTTGCAAAATTGAAGTTGGGTGACCCTGTATTTCTTTATTCTCCCAAAGAGAGAACCTCCATCAGAGAATTCAACTCAAGCATATCTTCTTTGAGTTGGATGGGTACAGCTGCAAAAGATGTGATTAATAGTAGGTACTTCCTTTTTAATGTTGACTCCTATGTAATGTTAATTGCCTGCTGCTAATGTGTGTTCATCACAAAATGTCCAGTTAGATTTTAATTCTTAACAAATATATTGAGTTCCTCCACTTGCAATTCTTATGGTCATTCAGGAATCAATGTGTTGTCATCTCCTGCCTCTGAAATGTGGTTCAGTAGATGGAATCTTCCCCTACCTGGACATGTTCCTATATATGGACCCCATGTAAGTTCATCTGTTTGAATTAGTAGTTTGTTGAAATGTTTTGCAACTACTGTCTATTTGTTTTGTGGATGTTGTCGCCATAGTATGTTACCTCTACCAAGTTACCTGTGCTACATGTTGTAGGTCTAACATGTGTGGATTGAAGTATATCCCTATTCAAACTAAAATTTCAACATGACATTTGAATTAGTTTCCAGTGATTTAAGGATGCTTCTTGATTCTTGTCCAAAACAAAATACAATTGCAAGGAAGAATGTGGCTGCCTTTTGTTTCTGCAACTTGCTACTCTTGACAATGATTGCCAGTTAGTCCTATGTCCCAGTATTAATGATCTATTTTTTTTATGTTGACCTTTGCTTGTGTATTAGGGTTCTGGAAAGAGCATTTTAGCAAAAGCAGTTGCAAAATCCCTTCAAGAGCATAAAGATGTCTTAGCGCACACGTAAGATATTTGTATTTGCACACATTATTTTTTAATCTTTAAATGTTTTGACAACTCTAATGCTACTGTTTTTTGTTAAACAAATTGCATAAGGCTAGGGGCCAAGTTAGTACATGTTACAACTTACACATTCTGTGCTTGCAGAGTATTTGTTGACTGCTCTAGACTTGCTTTAGAAAATGGATTAGCCATTCGGCAAGCACTTTCTGCTTACATTTCTGAAGCTCTGGACCATGCTCCTTCTCTCGTTGTCTTTGATGATCTTGATAGCATTGTTCCATCTTCTTCAGACTCAGAAAGGTCTCAATCTTCGAGTTCCGTGGTTGCACTCACAAATTTCCTAACAGACATTATGGATGAATATGGGGTAAAAGTTTATCTGCATCTCTAGTAATAAATTACTAAAGTTGTTACTTGTGACTGTTTTCTTATTTTCCTAGAGTTGTGAAGTGATGGATATGTTGTTCTTACAAATAATTTATCATTAACATATGCTTAATTATGTCTATCTCCTGCAAATATGATTCCAGAGAATTGGTTTTCAATAATTTATTTCTGGATGTACATGATAGCTGATGTTGATAAAAGAAAGCCTCGGTGATTAGATGACCTCTTCAAGCACAATCGTTAAGGAATTGTACAGTATTAGGCCTAATAGATGAAAGTATTTGGTATACTGCTTCGTCGTATCTTTTTTTTTTTCCTCAAAGGAACCTGCCATAACTTCCTGGTGATGCCATGAATGTTGAACACGTTCTTGTTCCAAATGCAATACTGAAGATCAATGCTAGTTTTTTTTTTCTGAATTCCGTTGTTATATCATTGCTGTTATATGGACAGGAAAAGCGTAAGAGCTCATGCGGAATTGGCCCCATTGCCTTCATAGCTTCTGTGCAGAGTCTAGATAGTATTCCACAGTCATTGAGCTCATCAGGTTCATGTCTTCTTGCTCAAAAATATTAGTAGATGTATTATGACTGTTTTCCTTTCCCCCTACTTTTCATATTCACTTTGGCTCTATGTTTTCCATTGTCCCAGGAAGGTTTGACTTTCATGTGCAACTACCTGCCCCTGCTGCTGCAGAACGCTGTGCTATACTAAAGCACGAAATCCAGAGGCGTTTGCTACAATGTTCTGATGACATCTTACAAGATATAGCTTCAAAATGTGAAGGATATGATGCATATGATCTGGTATTTTACACCTCCTTTCTAAATGCAAATACTGCCTTTTCTCTCTCTCTGTCTCTCTTTTTTTTCCAGCTCTGCCTTTGGGAAAAGAAAACCACGCAAACAGGGGTGCATTTGTCTTAATCAAATGTCTTCTTTTCATGTTTATATATTATTTAAGTGAGGGTTGAAAATGTATTCTTCTGATATTTCCAGATGAGTTAAGATAGAATGGCAATAGTTAACCATTTTGTAAGATCTTTAAGATATGGAACGGTGAGGGCCATTTTGTAGGTCTTTAAGATTCTTGGTAAAACCATTGGCTACAATGATACAGGGAGGAAAGCCCAATAGTTAACCACATTGAATATCTGTTACATGACCAGATGCAAGTCATAAAAAACATGTTTTGTTAAACTTATGCGCTAGATTTTGTTAGAATTGTATGTTGGTGAAGATGCATGGTAGAATGTTTGGTGTCAACATTAATTGATTGTCTACGTAAGAAGATAACTCACTTCATTTGAGAGCAAAGTTGGGAGAGATCAATAACTCCCACAATATTATGATGTACTATGGGCTTTACCAAATTGAAATACTAAAATAGTGATTTCATTCTATCAGGAAATTTTGGTTGACCGAGCTGTACACTCTGCCATTGGTCGCTTTTTGCCGGGTCCTTTGAGTTTCCAAAAGGATGAAATACCCACATTAATCAGGGATGACTTTGCTCGAGCAATGCATGAGTTCCTTCCTGTTGCTATGCGTGATATTACTAAGTCTGCTCCTGAGAGTGGCCACTCTGGATGGGATGATGTTGGTGGCCTGAGTGATATAAGGAATGCTATCAAAGAGGTGTGATGTTTTTTTTTTTTTTGGGAAGTTAAAAGAGGTGTGATGTTTTCATTACACAATGGTTTTTACACTTTTCAGATCACGTCCCTATGCCACTTTTTTAACTATATTTGAAGATTATTTTTTGTGCAGCAGCTTAACTGATTAATTTGAATGCCAGATGATTGAATTGCCATCAAAGTTTCCAAATATCTTTGTGCAAGCTCCATTAAGGTTGCGATCAAATGTTCTGTTATATGGCCCCCCTGGTTGTGGCAAGACTCATATTGTTGGTGCCGCAGCTGCTGCTTGTTCTTTGCGATTTATATCTGTGAAAGGTCCCGAGCTGTTGAACAAGTACATTGGTGCTTCTGAGCAAGCAGTAAGAGAACAATTAAGCACTCTTTCAACCAGCCCCAAACCCCCAAACTTTTAGACAAGAAAAAAAGGAACCAAAGAGTATGAGTTTATATGGTTGAAATACGATATACTTCATTTGGGGCAAGCTTGAAGAGATGTCTTACCTTTGTTAGGTGACTAAACAGAAAGGCTTTAGGGTTTCAATTCCATAATTTATCAGTAAATTGAGGAGTTCCATTTGATTCTTGTATGCAATTGATGTAGTTTAGTTTGTAGCACCTAGAGATGGGCATTATTGTGTACGTAGCGAGTTGTTTCTCTACAGCATTTTCTTGTAGTATTGTTTACTATGAAGTTAAAATGTACACTGTCAGCTGGTGATTCATGCTTTCCCTACAGGTTCGTGATATTTTCTCAAAGGCAGCTGCTGCAGCACCTTGCATTCTTTTTTTCGATGAATTTGATTCTATTGCCCCAAAAAGAGGGCATGATAATACGGGAGTAACTGACCGTGTTGTCAACCAAGTAAGTTTTTTCGTTTGTGTTTGTTTCATCATATGCTCTTCTTGAGAGGAACATCTCATCGCATTATTTGTCCATTTCCTAGTTTTTGACCGAATTGGATGGCGTAGAAGTTTTGACTGGCGTTTTTGTGTTTGCTGCAACAAGGTTGGTTCTATTTTAGAATAGTTTCATGTTACCTTCAGATTCTTCTCGTGGTCATTGTTTCAGTTTGCCATCTCATTTTCCAGGTTTCCCTTTATTTATTTGTTTGTCGTTCATTTACATGGGAAAGATAAGGTTGTCCATGCAACCTTTGTTTGGATTACAAAGATCACTAAAGAACATTAGATCAGAGAATCCCACTTTGAAAAGAGAATAAAGAACTAAAGAAAAGGATTGGAATGTTGAAAGAGAGGGAGAGAAAAAGTAGAATCTAACTTGATTTTATGAAAATAATGCCAAAAGCTATGTTTAACAAGGTCATTACTTTCCTATGCAAAATGAGCTTTGTTGAGTGGATGTCCTACTCCTGAGCTTCTCCATAGTGTTTTATTTCTCTGTGCACTTTCCATTTCTTTGTCCTTGTGCTTCCTTTTAATGACTGTCTTTTTTTTTTAATGGTTCTGTGTGGATCTGGAATTTCAACAAGTAGTAGACCTGACCTACTGGATGCTGCGCTGTTAAGGCCTGGAAGGCTAGATCGTCTTCTTTTCTGTGATTTTCCTTCTCCACGGGAGAGACTGGATATCCTTTCAGTTCTTTCTAGAAAGGTTAGTATTATTGGCTTCTTGCTGCTCATCTTCCATCCGTGTTTTCCTTAAATTTTGATGTCTGTTTCGAGATTCTATAATTGGCTGACGAATAAATCCTTCATGCGAAGGCATTCCAGGAACTCCATTAGAAAATTAAACATCCGATTCTAATGTCAAACAGTGTATATGGTTGAAGAACACCTCTTTCTAGAGCTACTTTGTGCAATCACTTGCTAATCACCAGACTTCTTTAAAAAGAGTGGAAACACGTGCGTACACAAAAAACTAAAGATGATTTCACCTCATATGCTTAGGTAATAAAGTAGGTAAGTCTCATTTCTGTGCTAAAAGTCGACTTATTCCTGTTCAGTGGAAACAAGAAGTTCACATCTTGAAAAAAAAAACAAACTTAACATGCAATTTATCTGCCAAGGTTCTGGTTCATATTTTGTTTGATGTGATAATGTCTTGTGTTAATTGCTGCTAGTTTGAATCTTTATGTCCATTAAATGCACAGCTCCCTTTGGCCTCCGATGTTGACTTGGAAGCCATAGCATATATGACAGAAGGATTTAGTGGAGCCGATTTACAAGCTCTTCTCTCAGATGCGCAGCTTGCCGCAGTTCACGAATTTCTTAGTAATGCAGATAGCAGTAAGCCTGAAAAGTCGCCAATCATTACCGATGCTCTTTTGAAGTCTGTTGCTTCAAAAGCAAGACCGTCAGTCTCCGAATCAGAGAAACAGAGACTATACGACATCTATAGCCAGTTCTTTGATTCGAAGAGATCCGCCGGTGCTCAGGTCCACCTCCGCTCTCCCCTACACACCTATATTTCACCCCTAATCTTATTAACATAATACTGACCCATTACATGTATGCAGTCAAAGGATGCAAAGGGCAAAAGAGCTACACTAGCATGACCCAACAAAAACATTTATCCGATGACCAAGGCTAAAGGCGGATTGCTATTTTATGTCATGTCGTGTAACAGTTCAACTGCCGGTATTGGTAGCTGCTTTTAGCTTATCTGGTTGTATACTTTGCCTAATTATTTGGGGAAGCTAAATATAGACATAACATTCAAATGCAGTCTGCAGTTAAACGATAATTTCCAACTATGGTTGATGAGTTTTATGAGGATTAATCTAATCTGGGATGCTATTCCACTGGGATACTGCTAGCTATTGGTGCGGTGGCTTATATTTCATTTTTCTTAGTGAAAGAAAATAAAATTAACCATAGAATATCTCAAACTTGAAAAAAGGGAGACTTGATACAAGCGTAAATCACAGCCAAGAGAAATTGGTCATGAGATCAAAGTGTGTTAATACTGTTAATTACATTTTTAAAACATAAATCAGCAATGTAGATGATGTAATGTGCAATTTCATTTGGATATTCAGTTGCATAGTTGGAGATGATACCAAAATAGAAGTTATATAAAAACTTGAACATACCCACTGATCCAAGATGTTGAATACATCTTCATGAATACAACAGAAAAATAATCCAATAAAAACCTCCATGGATCTGCAGAACGTCATTGCACAGTACAGTTGCCGCAATCTCAAACTCCGACTTGTCATTGATGCCTAAAGTGCTGCCAATAGGTTAACCAGCACAATGAGGCCAGAAGAAGAATGTGAGTATGCGGAATATTATAATTTGGGAAAACCTTGGCTCAAGAGATGGTTGTTTCTGATCCAAAGGACACAAAACAACCTCACTCGATGCTCTTATTTCCCATGTCGTCATCCCCACATGATTGAACACCAAAATGGAGATGATGAACAAAAATTAGTGTCAACCAACAGAAGATACCTTCCCAATTTGGACTTCAGCATCTTTGTTGATATGCCAAGCTTAGATAACATCCAGGAAACTTCGCCGAGATTAGATAACATCCGGGAAAAGTTTCCATGCTCAATTGAGGCCAAGAAGAGACTCATCCATCTATAAATAACATGTTACAGCGGAACAACTTGCACTTTAAAATTTCCAATTAAATCAGCATCTAAATGCATTAAAAGAATTACTTTTTTAACTCATTATCCAAACTTTCAAAATTAACTCAATTCAAAGTCTTGGAAGCAATAAAATAAGAAATTGAGGAGAACTAATGTTGACCATAACTTTTATAATAGAGCATTAAACTGTTGAAGCAAATGAATTAACAAAAGCGGACCAAAAAATTCATGAATAAGTATAAAATCATAGAAAACTAAACAATAAGAATCACAACTTGAATGCGATCTTCGATGTTAATACGTTCCATGTAAAAGTTTGTGGATATATTCTAACTGGACTTGGTGTAACTTACTGTGATAGTTGTAACCTACAAACAAGTCCAGATACAGTTATGAAGAAAGTATGAATTGAAACAAGAGAAACCATACCAATGGCCAGGGCAGCCAGAGAGTAGAATCCGTAGATACTCAAAAGTATTGATGTTGCCCACAGTCAACACCAACCATGGCTGTAAACATAAGGCATCATCATCATGACTTCTAGAAACATTGAATGCAAGCCTCGAACATGGGCCATAAGATGTTCTGGGGAAACATCAGCATATTGGCAAACTTAAAACTCCAATTACTGACATAAAATATACAGGATAGAAAAATAGGTTCAAAGCAAACTCAGAGGATGCTTGCATCGAAGTCAATCTACACAATTGATGTGACATCCATATTGCCACTACTATTGCAGAATAAGCAGCTGATAACATGTGAGCAATGATATGAAGAGCATGCACCAGGTGTATAAGGATTCCTTACTGGAAATACTATCAAAATCTCCTTCCTTAAAACACCAATTGAACAAAAGAAATTACAGTAAGATACTTGCTTCCAAATTCTCTAATAAGCCAATGATGAACTATGATTTTTGTTTCAACAAAGGCTGGTCAAAGTACAATTTGCATAGGACCAAACAAATTTCTTACTACTTTCAAATGTTACATATGATTATCTAATGTAGTATTTACATCCTCATGAAGTAAAAAGGATGAATCGGCTTTGAAGTATATGATGAGAGGACAAGAGAAGCATTTAAGAGTCCTGGATCAGCTAACAAGGACTCTAAAATCAGAAGAAGTCAAACTTCTTACTACCTTCAAATGTTCGTCATCTGAAATGCAGAGTACCTGGCGCAGATTTGTCAACTTTGCTTCATCCTCCCAACTCAATGGCCCTGAAGAATACAATTGTCGAATAGTAGAACAATATCCATGGAAATCTGTCCTATGGGATCCTAATTCCAATTCCTTAGGTGAGACAAGGGAAGATTCTTCATCCTTAATCTTCGGACAACAAGAGGACTCAGCATCACTACAGTAATCCCCCATACTTCCATCATGCAATGGCAAAGAGTTAACAGGAAACTTATAAGTATAGCCAACAACACTACAACTACCAACAGATGACTTGCAACTATCCACAGATATTGCAGGTTCTAGAAGCCGACTATGATTTTCCCTACCTAAATTGACTCTTGATAACTCGGTGATTCTAGAATACCTGGGAGAGTTCCTATAATTTTCACCATATAACTCATCCAGATGATCAGCTTCTACCTCATCAAAAGCTTGGGATGGACGTGCTGAACAAATTCGTTGATAGCTACTGACATTTTCCATCGTTTGCATCCTTTTAGCAGATATTTGGTGCACTTCAAATTCATCAATTGGTGATCTTCTTTTTGATGTTGTGGATGGAACCATGCCGTCATCTCCTATCTGTTGATTCATCCTAGTGTTTGCTTGTGATTTTGTCACTGGCATGCCACAATTCCTTGCACCCTGAAGCAAACCAACAAAACAAATAGGTAATATGACCTAAATAACTCATAAGGAAATCTTAGAAGAAAAAAGTGTAGGCAAGGCTAGGAAAGGACATCTAAAAAGAAAAGTCATCACACAAGTAGCATGTGCCTGTCTTGCTTATGCAAGTTCCCTTGAGGGATGCTACAGCACAGTAATAGCATCAGATTACGGCAGATACTCGCAAAACAGTACTGTACCATGACTTTGCCAAGACAACACATGGGTCATTGCACAGAATCATGGGAAGTGCACTAAAATGAGATTTAGAACTAGAACTTACCTCACCAACCAACAACCATTTTCCATTTTGCCAGCACTGTCGAACCCTTAAATAAGATCTGGGCACTCTTACTCCCATAAAATTCCCAAGTAGCCTAACAAAAAAGTAATCTCCATCTATAATCTGGATTACTCGAGCTGTCTTCCAACAAAAGTTGTGAAACACTTCAACAAGATCACCGCAAGCCCACTTAATCTCCCCATCCACAGGAGGTGGACAAGGCCTGAGCACCTTCCTTGGAACCCTCTCCTCTTTAGCCTCACCAAAACCAGCATACTTCACACAGTACATGCGCCCATTCCCAGATATTATCTCCCCACAAAGCCAACTGCCAATAGAAACCTCCTTGTTGCTCAGTACCTCCACCTTAGTCCCTTTCCGGAATCTCATCATGACTCTGCTATCGTCCGCTCAAAAACTAAACAACCTGCAGATAGATACATTATGAGAAAACAGATTTAAATATTACACAAAAAACAAAATCTATAACAAAATTGAAAGAATGAAAACAACACAGCACATAAGACCTTAAAAACTAGAATAAAAGATTCTTCAATCATAAAAGCAAAAGGATAAACCATCAACAACAAAGAAAATCAAATAACAAAGCGAACAAAGTTAAATAAGATCGTCAAAAACAATAATAAAAATAAAAATACACAACTCTGAATAAAACTTAATAACTTCAAACCAAAAAAAAAAAAGATTCAACATCAACATCGTCCAACAGTACCACTATTCCACAAATATATTCACATCTAAAAGTTTAAATATTTCAGATAAAAAACGATACCGTAAAACCCCGTAAAGAAGAACTCTACGCAGATCAACCACAACCGAATAAATCCTCCGCAGGAATCCAAAAGCGAACAATCAATAAAAAAACACAACATAAAAACTCAACAGCCAAAAATTTGAGCAGATTCAAGAGCAAACATCACACTGAATATAACAACAGGAACGAATTGAATACACAGCGAAAAGAATCAAACCTTGAGAAGAACGACTCCGATCTTTTTCTCTGTGGGAGGAATCGAGAGCTTATTTTGTTTCTAATAACTTTTTAGAACGGTTATTAACAAGATTTCACATAATTTTTAGGGATTCATGATTTGAGTGTATTGGATCCGACGGTTGTGGTGTCGATGTTCTTGACAGTTACGAAAACAACTGATCCGCCAATTAGGTATCGACACGTCATAGTCAGATAAAAATGTAGGATTGGTTTTGGTCTAGGAGCCCGTATTCTCTTGGACTGTTTAAGATTAAGAATCCTTTTCGTATCTAAGTAAGGAATACTGAATTTTGTAGTTTTTTTTTAATAACGAAATTGAATTTAAAACCATAATTTAAAAATTGAAATAAATGCAAAATTGACTAGGCGTTTGATTTGAGCACAGTGTTAGCTATGGATAGGGGTATAATAGTAGAAGAGGATGGGGATAGGTATGAAAAATAAAAAAAATAATGTTTTGTTTATAACTTAAGTTTTTGTATTAATATCAATAATGTTGTTTGGTTTGTTGCATTAATGGGAATAAAAGATAATACAATATCATTTTTACCCTCGATAAAAATGAAAATAATTTGCTCTTCATATGTTTATTGGGGCTATCTCTGAAAAAATTAATCAGTTTTGTCAAAGAATTTTATCGCAGACTAAAAAATTCTTTCGTTGATGAGACGCGATAAGGCAAGAAGGGAGATCGTAAGGAATTGAAAAGCGATAAGGAAATAAAAAGGATGGTAAGGCAAAGGCTGGGGATAAAAGAGTAAAAATAAACGTGATAAAAACTTAGATTGGAATAAAAACTCGATACTCACCTCCCTTGGTAGGTTTAGTAGATTTCCAATGGAATAAATCCATTACCCTAAAATTGAAAACCCCAAAGTAAATACTGTTTTTCACAATTATTCTATTTCTTCGTTTCCAAACTCTCGAACCAAACGTCCCCTAAAATTTAAAATTGTTACATATTATATATATATCAAGACCGTTGCTTGAAAGGAATGAGTCCCTTTTTTTTTTGGTGCAAAGGAAAGAAAAATACAAATAGAAAAGAGAACTAGTCCCTGACAAACATGACGCCAACAGCA